>JAYKKI010000010.1:45252500-45445000 GCA_039881145.1 Druceiella hillmani | reverse complement strand
TAATTTGATTATTTACAATTCCATGATCGGCACGTTTATAAGAAACAGAAAATATAAATAAAATTTAAAGATTTCGTTCTTATTTTGCACTTATTAAAAAAAACTTTGCGTACATATAAAAACTGAACAACTTCCGCTTGATACTTGCCTTCGGCAGATTGCGGCGATTTGAGGAATAATTATTACATTTCGCCGTCAATACTAGCTAGTAACGTGTGTACTTCTTGGTAATAACTTTTTTAAACCCTTGACTTTGTGTAAACTCTAAAACATATGTTATATGTTTTATCATTAATGTGCAGTCTTGTATACCATTTCAATGAATAACACCAGAAATGAGAATATCCAAACTTCACTTTGCAATGATTATCATCGTAAATGATTTATTTTTTATCATAGGTCAACCTGAATGTTTCACCAATTTTTGGAATTATTTTTATTCTTATCTATTCAACAAAGCATTAATAATCAAGACTAATTTTATTTTAAACGACAAAAAATGTACCTAATATGTAATATTAATACTTAAATTTAATGTGAGATGAATTATAAAGGAAAATCAGACTTTCTGTTATCTCTAATATAAATATGTTACGTTTTTATTTATAAACATTTCTTTCCTCATTCGCTGTCATTGACATTGCTTGTGCAGAAGAAGCAGCAGAGGATAAATGTATAGCTAAACTGGTCATGTGTGGATACCTTTTTCGTTTTGGTCCACCGTGGAAATGGACTGAGATTGCGTCCTCATGATTTTTCGTTTAAATAACTTTGTAATTTTATTTAAATTGGGCTTTTAAAAATTTCTTCGATCATTTTTGCCTGCTTAAATGAAGTAATAGCTTCATAACAGATACGAAATTTTGCAGATTCACGTAAATTCGTAACATTTGGAAATGGTGATATGGCCTCCTCAATGTCACTGCCACTGCTTTCAAACGCCTCGCATCTTTGGATTTGTTTTCCTAACAATTATATTTTTTAGTTCAGATTTTCCTGGAGAGAAAAATTTCAGTGGAAATCTAGCGTCTAACCATATTGTCAGTGCAAAATATTTGTCGACATCTATACTAAAGAAGTGTCTGAGTTCTGTCTTTAAAGGATGTCTCATTACGACCACTTTAGGGCAAACCTGCTGTGTATGAAATACTTTAAAGGAATGATAACATGGAGTATAACTAAAGAAATTGAAGAAAATGCGAATCTGGGAATCTTTTTGTCTCAACCTATGGTTATCATAAGGTCGTAATCTCTTTTAAAACAAGCCACAGAGGCTTATTCAAGTTACGGAGATTCGTTGTGCTACAGTTGTGGAAATGTATAATGACACAGTTCCTTTTTGTTTTTGAAGACGTTCACATGTATAAAACGTACTGTTTAATGTAGTACTCACATCTTATATATGTTTATGTTTTAGCAAAATGAGCTTACTATCGCCCGTATGCACCACACATGGTCAGGGTTTTCAATCGGATTGACTGATAGTTAAAAACCTATTTTGTATGAATACTTTAGCAATTGGACCGTGGGGCACGGTTGGTAAAGTAAAGTCTTGTTCCGACTCAAATGATAGTTAATAAGAAACAGAAATACGTTTTTAACGGTTATTAAGTACGACTGACAGTCCTGACCGTGTGTGGTTCATATGGGCCTATGAAATTGAATCAATTTTTCTTGAACCTGAGTGGAGTGGCTAAAATATATAACATTTTTTTTACTAATGTCAAAGCTTCACCGACGTTTTCATGAACGTTGAATAAATTATTTATAGCCAATTATAATGTACTGATTAAACAATCATTTCGAATGTACGGGCATTCGTTAAATCCTCTTACTATGTTTGGTCAATTATTTCTCTCGTATGAATTATCAAATAAATTTGCCACATACTTATCATATTTTCCAGGTGAATTCAGATATTAACTGCTGTAGGCTGTCCAGTAAAATGTTTCATTTTAAAAACACTCTGTTGTAAAGAAAATTACTTCGTCAAGCCAGTGAGCTATGAAGCTCAAAAAGCTAATTGAATTGTTGACACAATTCCACATGTTAGTGTTTATTAGTATTACTTTAGCCTCGAAAAACTTTGATTTAATAATATTCTTTCTTTTTCATTAAGCTATGGCAAAATGATTTAATTCACGTGTTTTCTTCTGAACATTTGGTATTTTTGTGTCGGTCTATTAATTGATATAAGCTGATTCAGTTTTAGCATAGTGAATTTCATTTCAAATGATCTCGAGTCACTGATCTCCCATTTCTAGTTAAATGGATCTTTTAAGGTTTTCTGAACATGTTCATTTTTATTTCATACTTAGGGAATGGGGTGTTGAAGGTTGATTGCTACAATCGCTTAACCATTTACGGAAAACTTGGTCTGATTTTAGATGGTTTGTCAAAGTTGATGTTATGGCTCTCCGCCCTGTATGTGAGAAATGTACGTGAGAAATGATTTATATGAATCGTGTTGGAATCTTTAATATATATTTTGGAAATTATTACCGTTTTAAACAAATAATAAAATTTAAAAACCTCACTTTTAATAAAATTTATGAAAACGAAAATATTTTTAATATGTATTATAAGTTTTTTAAAATTATTTAATAAATATGTATGTATTTATATATATATATATATATATATATATATATGTATATATATATATATATATATATATATATATATATATGTATATATATATATATATATATATATGTATATATATATATATATATATATATATATATATATATATATATATACGAGTGTGTGTGTATATAGATTATATTGAAAGGACTAAATATAAAGATAAATTTTTTTTTTTAAATTTCGTATATCATATCTTTAGAAAAATATGAAAAAATATATTGAAAATAATTCATCCCAATTCCGAGACTACTGAGTCCACAATTATGAAACAATAAAGGTTTTAGAAGGCCACGCAAAGGCTGTAGGAAAACTAAAGCGATGATTCTAGATGTCATAATTTTTTAAATGAACGCCATGTTTTTACGCCTATGAACCCATGGTAGAAACTTATTAACTCATATTTTTTTTATTAATATTTTTAAATATAAAATTTAAGGACGGAATAAATAAAGGTCTTAATTTTTTTTTAAAATGAATTTTGAAGCAGCAAATTATTTACTGTTTTTAGAATGCAGAGTTTTATGATTTTATATTTAATTTCAAATAAATTTTTATAAATTTAAAAAATATTAATCGCTCGTCAATAAAAATTAAGATGTGAATTATAAACCTAAACAGACTAAATATGAAGAAATGTTTAAAGAAATTCCATTTTAACTTACTTCTCGTTTGCTTTTTGCTAAACTACCCTAAATCAATAATATAGATATTTTTCTGCATATAAATTTTTAGAACGAAACAAATATCTTAGACAATTCAGAAACTAAGAAATAAAGTATTAATAATTACCTAAATGTAAATGTTGAGTTTTGAAACATAAATGTGCAGTACATGTGAGTTAGAATAGCAAAATATAATTTTTGGATTAAATACATTGTGTTGGAAAACATTTAAAAATTACTAAAATATATTAATATTTTTAATTAGTAAAAAAACATGTTTCTCCAAATTATTGCATATTAAAATACTCGTTATGGAATTGCTTTCCGTATCACAGATAAGTTAAATATTTACTGTTGAGAACAGCGGTTAATTTCACACTTCGTACTTAAAAGCAACAAGTATTAAGTTTAGATGAAAAAATTAAATATTTATCTGTCCATGTCCTAATCAGTCTTTGCCTATTTGACGACCACAAGAATTAAATTCAATGTTTTTGTTCACAAAATATTCAAATAACAAGGAACAATAACATTTTTTAATGCCTATGATCCTCTCAAATTTAATGTTAATGTATTGTAATGTTAATATATTATGTTGTTTTCCCAACATACATCACAGAAGCACTTAAATCAGTTATTTTTTCTCCGATTACGTTGGTATTTTTATTTATACTTTAATAATTATATTACTTATATACACACTACTTGACCTGTGGAAATCTGGAAACTCTAAGCCATCATATTATAAAAGTTGCATGTAATTTGGAGTAGTAGTTGATGTATGTACGTTTAAAAACCAAATGTTCGAACAAAGAAATGAATTTCATCTAATTAATGTCAGTAAGATTATAGCGTAAACCCGTAGTCATTGGATACGGTTCTAAAGAGATATGTTATGCTGCCCGTTATAATTATTTCAACTTAGTATTTATAATTTTTGGTAAAAATAATGTTAGAAAATGTTTGATAACAAATTTATATATAAAAATTAAAATATATTAATGTTTGTAATTAGCATAATGTTATTGTGACTTTTTAGAGATTTTTTTTGTTATTTTTTAATAGTGACAATAAATTTTTAGCGAATAACATTAATTATGGTGAAACATAAAAAAGGGATTATTTTCTTTATTTATTTTGGAATATTTTTGAAATAGTACGATGTAAGTATTTTTTAAACTTCGAACGTAAATAACACTTCAATATTTTGAAGTTGTTGTAATTTTATAAATAAATTTACTGCCTTGAACGCCATGTAATGAAAGACAAAGATAAAGATAATTTACTGGCAAACCAATCGCCTTCATTAAGTTGGAGGACATGTAAAAGAGCAACGAACCCTTCAATCAACATCAAATTTATTTATAATATATATACTCGACATTGACTTTTGACTACCAATCTGGATTATATACCGCATTATATGGCTATATGGATATCTATCACATTACTAATAGCAAGCATAAACTTTTCTTCAAAAGAAAGTTAAATCATACATTTAAGATTATTAATGATAAAATTAATTATCACGATGGATTAAGATGTTGTTATCCATATTAATATAAAGATTTATAAAAACAACGCGGCGTTGGGAATCCATAATATGAGGTGTGGTAATTGAAATAGGGTTGTATTTAGTAACATGTGAAATTGTTTAAAAATTATTTTCTATTTGAGGAGCTTGACTTTATAAGAACAGAACTGTTATTACAATTCCTCCAAACCTGAATATTACTGTAAACCGAAGAGCTATGTTCTTGCCACGATGATTTGGCCATCAATGACGTCTCATCATAAAGTTTAACAATATAATTCGAAGCAACTTGACTTTCGAAGGTTGACAAGAATTTAACGCAATTTACCTAAAAAAATATTTTTTTTATATTTAGAAACTCTTCTTTTCCCCCTTTCCGATTTTGTGCTATTGCAAGTGATATTATTGTATATATTCCTAATTATTTAGAAACACATTTAATTTTTCTAAATATATTTACCTCGGAATATTTATCTTGGGTCTTTGATGTTGTCATAAGTGGTGAAAGTCATAGTCCATATTCAAAAAAAATATAACGTAGACGTTGCAAATACATTTTTTACAATTGTGGAAATGCCTTTCTTATAATAAGTCCTTAAATATACATTTAAGTAATATATTTAGAAATTCATTAGTACTCGTGTGTCGTATAGAAGGCTATATTTATTCCGAAAAATTTCAGTCTTTTATCTGAATTTTATTAAAATCTCATCATCATCATCAGTTCCTGTCGCTCCGGTCAGAGCATAGGGCAGACGTAAAATTTCTACATTTGGTGCGGTCAGCGGCCAGTTGCTTAACCTCTCTCCAGGTCTTTCCAGCTGTCTTTGCTTCTTCCTGAACCGTTCTCTGCCAGGTCTTTCTTGGTCAGCGACGTCGTCTTGCTCCTTGGGGGTTTTAGTCAAGGGCTGTTTTCTCGATGGCTTCGTCAGTCTTTCGCAGCGTGTGGCCGATCCAACGCCACTTCCTCTCACTAATCTGGTCTGCGATGGGTTTTTGGTCCGTTTCAGTCCACAGATCCTCGTTCGTCTTCACCTCCGGCCACCTCACGTTCATGATGCGGCGAAGGCATCTGTTCACGAAGACCTGTAGTTGATGGGGAGACCTTTAGAGACCTTCTACGTCTCACAGCCGTACATCAGGACGGATTTGACGTTGGTGTTGAAGAGTCTGATCTTCGTCCTTTTGGAAGTAGACCCACATCTCCACACCGGGTATAGCTGGACGAATGCTCCATTTGTCTTTCTCACCCTGCTCCTCACGTCCTCCTTGGCTCCTCCGTCCCTCGTCACCATACTTCCGAGGCACTGAAAGCTTTCCACCTTCTCGACATTCTTTTCGCTCAATCACGGTATTCATCACGGAGACATTCTTGTCGCTAAATATTACGGCTAAAAAAATTTTATCCGTAATATTTTAGTTCTAATGAAAAATTAAGTAATCTTACATATTAATTCTTTAATACATTAGTAAAAATAAAAATAAATGTTCAAGATGTTTTAGGTGGTTTAAAAATAAAATCAGACTATCCTAAATTTGTATTACAAAAATTTGTCAAAACATATTTTAGGATCGCTTAAATATATTTGTGTAAACTGTGGATATATTTAGGAATAGTGATAAAAAGACCAATAAAAATAGTAGTTTATAATAATTGCCCGACGTAACGAATAGTTGCCCGTGAGTGCGAGTGACAAATGTTATGGATAGATGTGAGAGCGAGTGAGAACGTTTATCGGTAGCTGCCGGTAGTGCTGCTTGCAAAATTATGACGCGTCACGTTTGCCACTGTGTAAATCTGAACTGCACCAACATTTGTTATGAGCTCTTGCTCTACTGGTTTGCAAAATGAGGACACTTATATTTTGTACGGTCAACCCAGTATACCTACTATCACCGTAATATAATTTTACATTAAAATGAAAATGTAATAAAAATTTGAGCGTATTTCCGTTGTGCATATAAGTTAATAACTCTGCTAACTTTATTACATGCTTCCATCAAGATCACGTGAGTATTCTTACCTGATCGCTTTCTTTCATCTTTCTTTCTTAAACCATTTAAATCTCTTAGAATAATAAAAATAAATTTATAAAGTTAATTACTCCTTTGGGTTTTTTTTGGTGTGAGTAAGCACATGTAAGTTAAATCATTTATTTTGAGAAAAATTGTTTCCAATGAAATGTGTTAGTTTTTACTCTATAAATGTCCGTTTTTTAAGTAATATGTTTAGATTATAAATATGTTTAAATTAATTCCAAGTTTTGTTGCTAGGAGTTTCTCCTCACTAAATATCCAAAATATTCTAAGACATCATTGTTATCGAATAAAAATATCTCCGAGTATTTTTTTCGGAAATACAAAATGAAGTTTTGTTCAACCCTCCTGATGAATACCGTGATGTTTCTATTGCAGATATCAATTAAACGTCTAAGTCGGATTATAATTCGTATAAAATTCGTCCAGAGGTTTTGCGTGATGTATGAAACACGGCATCATCATCGGTTTATTGTATGTACGGATATGTGTAGGTAGATATGAAAACTATATATGTACATATATATATATTTTTTAAAATTTTAATGTATGATAGTTGTTTGACGTAAAACATTGATTTATTATAATTTAATATTAATTAGTATTTTGTTCTAATCCACATACTTGTTCAGTCATTAGTTAACTCGCTTTTTATTAATTTCCTAGTAAATTTGATATATGCAACGCCTAATTATATTCTCAAACCTGAGTATAGGCGAATGAGAAGTAACTAACACATTTCCACCAGCGGGTAAAAGTATATGCAGACATTAAGTTTTCACACGTTTTCGCAATACTATTGACAACATTCGCTTTTTTAAAAGATTGATGTAAACGTTATATGATAAAATAGATATGATATAACTAACGTATATGATAAAATAGATATGATATTTTAGATAATTTAAAAATGTGTACAATATGTTCCAGTTTTTGGAATACACTTTCTGCCATTCGTATATTTAATTTTAATTTTAGCATTCATCCCAAGGTGAATTTATTAAAGGTTGAAAATAATATTGGTTAACCCTGGCGCAGGAAACCATTTATGTAAGAGATGTTTTTATGTTTTACATATTATTTAATCAAATCTATATTAAGGTAATACAAGTTGGAAACCCGTTTAAGAAACATGCGCAAATTAATGTTGCCGTGAAAATTAGCTTAATAATTTATTAACTAAATCCAATTTGGTTTACCTACGCATTCAGTGTATTTCATCAAGTTACAACTGTAGTAATGAAAATATGTAGTTTTGGGTGAAGTATTTTAAAGTACACACTTCAAAATACTTTGAAATAAACTAATTAGCTAAATCCAAAATATATAAAAAAGGCACGAACATTTTGATTTGAGGTATTGAGTGTCACGTTGAGGTAGAACCCTGGTGATGTGCGTGATTCGACCCGCTTTATTGATTGACAAATGAAACTATTTCGCGTCGCATACATTTTGGATATGCGAGCTTTGTTTTTGAATGCATTTAACCGTTTTTTTATGCACTATTAGCATGTATAAAAAAATAAATATTTGCTTACTTTTGTCTAACTACATATTAAAATAATATTCTAAAAATGGCAGTAACAACATTAATGGAAGAAACAAATGCCCATAAGTAAAGAATGTTTGGCTATTGAAATTAAAAGCTTATTGGACACACAGTAATAAAAATATTACATTAATTAATATCGTAGCAAAACCACATGCAATTCCATCTTCTAATCTTTCATATAAATGTAAGTGTGAAATTTAGAATAATTTTTAGGCAGAAAAAAGTCTAAGTGTGGAGGGAAATGAATGAATTTAGAATAGTTCCAACAGTGTTAAATTTATTTTCCGCCAATATTTGTATCAGTTTATCGTATCAGATTTCATATACTTACTGACTGGAGATTACTCCGATTAATTAAAAGATAAATTGAAATTGAATCGATATTGAATATAGAATATTTATAAAGAAGAATAAAGCTACTGTTTGATCGGCCCTCAATTTAAACATAAGTGGATATACTGTCCGTGAGTACAGGAAACAATTTAAGACCAATATAATATAGATTTACGGAAGCAACCGAGGTTGTTAATTGAAGATGTGACCACCTTGTCAATTGAAAATACCATATATACTTTAGCTTCTACAGAAAATATATTATATAGATTGTTAAATTAGTAAATCAGTTTACTTTTTATGGATCCCTAAGTACTAAAAAGACGCTTTTCTTCATTAATTTTTTTCCTATCTCAACAGTATTGCTCACAGTAACAGTATTCAACAGTAACAGTATTGCAATATTAAAGCAAGGGTTAAAGTTTGACAGTGTATGCACGGCGGGTGTCGAGCGCCGTGCGAGCCATCCACATACGCATGTCGCGAACATTGTCGCCTAAGAACATTAGGCGAAACAGTATTATTTTGCAAATAGAAACATTCATTATGCCGGCAATTAAATCGTTTTCTTAGCTCTTCTTTTCATTAGAGATTTTTATGGCAGCAAAATATTTAAATGTCATTAAGATTGAGGTTGTGTTGAAAACAAAATAAAGTATTTTGTTTTTTGAATATAAATTATTTCTCTGCAGCAAAGGCCCAAATAAAAAAAATATTATAATTTATTTTAATCTTACATTTTTGGGAAATTTAAAAAAAAACATAGCTATACCAAATATCCCATAGGATGTAAGGCTAAAACTTCAAGTTAACTTTTATTTTTAATATTATCATTACACATGTCGCATGAATAAAATAAAGTTATTTATGTCTGTGACATATAATATGAGGGAATGAATAGTATCATTTTAGCACATTCAATTTTTATTTTAATCTTAATAGTTTGGGAAATATTATGCTTAAAAACAATCAATTTATAGTAGATTGGAAAAGTTTGAAAAAATTCTTTAACCCTAGCATTTAATAATAATTTTAAATAAAACCAATAGTGTCCGACTGAAACAAGGTTTTAAAGCGGAAACCAAAATCAAATTTCGGGCTCTATCTTAGTTTCGGCCGAAACCAAATCTTTTTTGAAGGAACTTTTGTTCCTAAAAAGTCTCAGTTTTAGACTACTTTTCGTCCATTCTATAAAGAGTAATATAAAGCCTGTGATTAATTAAAAAGGATTTATTAAATAATTACTACTTCATATTACTATCTTAGACATTATTATTTCAATCGTAAGGTTTTCTTAGCAATTAAATTAAAAATGTGAATTTCGACAACTACCTGACAGCTAACAACTTTTATTTTATCTTATACTTATATATACGAGTACTTATGTAGATAATATCTTATCTTATTTATAAGTACGCCTTGAAAAAAATGAGGTTTTCTTTTTCTATGAAATGAATAATTCATATAATAAATTAATATAATTCATGATGAATATAATATTATATTATATAATTCATCATGAATTATATAAAATAATATTAATATAATTCATGATGAATTATATGAATATTAAATGTATTATTATCATTGGTAATGATTTGAAAAAGCAAAATAACATAGTAGATACATTTCTAAAGAATTTAAACGATGAAATATAAAGTCACAAATATTCATAAAGTATCCCTTAATAGTCAAATGAAACTTTCAACTACCAAATGCAAATGCAAAGTTTGTTGTGTTACAAACAATGGTTTATTAACTTAATAGGGAAGTGCCTTGAAGATTGAAGACACCTACGAAATATAGAGTGGTTCGTTGAACTTGAATGTCAAGGTCTAAAGAAGGGTTAGAAGGGTTTCTATATAACATACTATTATAATTCTTTGGTAATTATTAATAATAAAAGGAACTAATAGAGATCTTATTTCTTTGTATACATAAATAATATGTGTTTCATTGAGGTGTTACACAAATATATAAATAAACAGTATATACTATAATGTCTGCTCTATCTTTGTAGTAGAATTATAGAAGAGAATTTGATCTAATTTATACTCACATATCTTTACTGATATGTAAATAAAATCTAATGTTTTTATACTGATAGATATTTAAAAACTGCCTTTCTTATATGGCTATGAGGGCAGGGGTCCCAGTAAGCATAAATATCTCCAGTTCTTTATAATCGTGCTTCTGAAAGATAGCATGGAATTGAGTATTAATTTAATGGTTAATGACCTGCTTCACTTGGGCAACTGCTCTTTGTCTGACATATAGTGTTATCGTGAATATTTCAGACTTTCTTCTTTAACTGAGCTGACAGCAAATGTCGATGCTTCTTCAAAAGTAGTGATTTTGTTTTGGTGTTCTACTGCCTCTTTTTTTTCTTTTGTAATTTTAAAAATGTTATTATTTGATGTTATATGTTATTATTATCTCACTAAAATTAAGACATTAACTATTACTGTCACCAAAATTAAGATATTTTCTAGTAGCATCGATGTAATCCTGTGCAGGAATACTTTTGACAAACTCAAATCTTCCGTTCATGTATTCATGTAGTTGAATTTTCATGTTTATTAAACATCGTTGTAATTTCTGTCTCGGGTTAGCAATTTGCTATTTAATAATGATATATAAGGGATAATGATAGAAATCAAAGCCTTACCCATTGACCAGGATGATGTAGCTTCATAGAAATATCTTAAAATATCTGTTATATTTTTGTAAGCCCCCGATCAGATTAAATCCCAATCAGGCTGATTAAATTATTCTACCATACTCCACACTATAAAAATTCACAGCCTTTATTTTTTCTAAAAGTCACTGCACCATAGTATTTGTGCTATTTCACCTTGTTTCAATATCCTAAATTAACGAGTAATTTGTTCTAGAGATTTGTTTGCAATCTCTAAAATGCGCTACTATTTTTTTGCAAGTTTTGATAAGTCTGTCATATTAAACGAAAAAATATTTAAATAATCTAAAAACAACGTGTATTATTATCAATTGTAATGTATGTGCCACAAAACTGAGTGATGGGAATCAATTACGCACTACACAAAACCTATTTTCTGCATTATCACGCAAAATGAGAAATGGTTTTCGTCTTATCCTCCATTCGTTAATAATTTCTTGTAACTACTACTAGAGATCACGGTAACATGTTAACATTATTAAGTTTATAATTGTTTTGTAAATTCTGTGCGTTTTTATGATTTTTGCTGGCATCAAGTTTGAACAAGATTATTTAAATATTTTTCTTTACTGCTGGTGAGTGGAATAAAATTAGAACGTTTTATTTTGGCTTCTGATTTTATTCGTCAATGTCTGACTGCCATTTTAAATATTGTCTGTATTCTACATTATGATATTTTGATAAGTGTTGCATCAGGCAGAGTACTATTTGGTTTTCTTTTTGATTGTATACTTCTCAGTGAATATGATTTGTTTCAAATTGGTTTTCGAAAGATCAATGGAAGACTTATTGAAATATTTCTAAATTAGATTCTTTTGTCACATTCTGACTCTTCGTCTTCTACATAGGAATCAATTGAAATCAATTAGTTGGACCTAGATACGCAGCACATCGATATCCAACAATGATTTCTTTGTTGGTTTATAATGTATTACGTACGTATCTAGATTCAGTTGGGAACATAATAAATAAATTTACTTTTTATATGAAATACTTAAAATAATAAATTAATGATATACAAAAGGAAACATTAAAATATATTTGGGATGTCGAAATTTGCCCAACTTAATTAAATATACATACACTTTAAATATAACATATAAATTATGAACATTCTTTTTTAAAATAAAATTTATATATTAATTTATTACTATAGGGATATAATCCGTAGGTATTTGTGGTGGCACTTTTAAATTTCAATATTTCACGAGAGCAGCAGCGCACGTGTACCATTTAATTATCAATATTTATTACAATAATTTCGTCCATTAAATTAGTTCAAATTTCCTCAATAAATTTCTTCACTACTGTTTTCATACATGAACGAAATTGTATAGAAACAGAAAATATTATTTAAATTGACATCGAAAATTATTTTACTGGAAAATGAAATTGAATCGTTGTAATTTGTAATTATTTATGAACAGATGGTAAAATGTAAAAGTTTCATACTACATATTTCAGAATAAACAGATATAGAAACATTTTTCTATGTTTGTTATAATACTGTACTGACAAAGGATTTCAAAACAGATATGAGACAATTACGAATGACAACGAAGTCCAAAGGCCGCCTACAGAGTTCAACGGGAAAACTTACGAACTTAGTTTCATTTTCGTTTTCGACCTGTGTATGATCGAAAATGAAACAATAACCGTAACCAAAATATTGGGCCGGAACTAGTTCAAACCAAAACCGAAACTGAACCTTCGGTCAGACACTAGTAACAATAGTCCATCTTAATCTACACTTACGTTTTTTAGTCGGCACAATTTTAACTAAAACATTATTAAAAATATTTTTGTGGTAAAAAAGTATGGGTAATCTTTTAACAACTGTGGAAGATAGATTTTTGTTTAATTATACGGAGGGATGTAAGTTCATATTTTAAATATCACACTGGTTAAATATCTTGGTCAATTTAAATACCAGACTTAAATATCAATGGACTTTTGGCAATCAGACCGTGACATGCAAATATTCAACTCTCTACTTATTCTTCTAATAACAGTTGGACCAGGTACAGCAAATTGGTTTGTTAAGCTTCTAGTATTTCTCAGTGACTATAATTCATAATTTTCATATCCACCTTCTTCTCATTTCATATAATATTTATTAAAAAATACTTTGACCACGAATTATTTACTTGACATAGGCCATGTTTTTCGTTTTCCGGTTTAGAATGTTGATGGTAGAGAAAATATATACTATAAATCTGTAATATTACACAGACATTACAGATTTATTTTATGGAACAAGAATTAATATCTAGTGGAGAACTGAATATATATGTCAAGTACGACTAAAACTCACACTAGGACTGTTTTGCATACATTTATGGATGTTAAATTTGAAGGTGTTGCTAGTGTTGCTACAATACTAAAGAATTGTCAATAAAAATGTTATTTTCATTATGAATATTTTCATATCGACAGGCCTTACATATCATGTATTTCGGATCAATATATTGGTTTTATCATTCATAATTTTTGTTCAATTTTCTCTAGATTTGTTGTTTAAATGAAGAATTATAAAAAAAATTAGAGATGAACTATATTTTCTCGTGTGATTGAATTTTTGAGACAGACCTGACAAAACATGGATCTAAAAATGGCATCTTTGATGTTGTACCCAATTGTTACGTCTCGTTCGTGCAGAAAAAAAAGCAAAATTGTTTCTTTGTTAAAAGAGGTTTTTTTATCGTGAAAAAAATGTCAACCCTTCTCTACATTTTTAACCCACTCCTTGAAATTTAAAATATTTTAAATACCATTTTTAATTTTGGACCAAGAGATTTCATGTTATTTATGAATTTTAAATGACTGTCCTATTTCGTTTAAGTTAGAAACTTATAACAGACAGACGGCTATCGGAAGTACAAATGGATGGAAGGACAAGTCTATCGTTATCACTACAATAGGATGTTGTTCAGTCCGTACAGAATTCTAAAAACAATGATTAAGGAGCTTGCTTGCAAAAGAAACAAATGTCGCTCTCAAACGTTTGGGTCGCAATCTATTAATTTATTACAAAATCCGATATGAAATAATGTGTTGACTTTATATTGTAATAGGAAGCTTGGGAATAAAGCCACAAATGCCAATCAAAAATATAATCTTCCGAAATGTAGAAGACGACAAACAAATTTTTATTTAACTGTTGACCAAACCTCTTAGATAAAAATTGCCAAATCTTCTTAAATTCCTTCCATTTGTTGTTGCATGATGCGTGCACAGACACGGCTCTGTCACCACTTTATTTTGTACAGAATCTTAATCACAATACATATTTAAAATTATCATTAACATTTGTTGCAAGAGGTATTATTGACTATCATGAGCAATTTAAAATTTAAAATATGGAACTTGTAATTGGAATTTGTATTTCCCGCAAGCAGCAATTCCGACAGAGAAAGTTGTCTAAACACATTCAATCGAAGAAGTCATATGTATAAGATTATTTTAAAATTGTAATTTTTTACTAACTTATATATTAATATCTAGTCTTAAAATCATTCCATGAAGAGTTATATATTTTCTTATGTTTACGATGGTATTTGAAACTATGTAATTAAATGTCGACAGAGATGGGAATTAGGTTTGAAAATGATAGTTTCTCGTTTCTAGATGAATTCTCAAATTTTATAAACATAAATAATCTATGTTACTGAATACGGTTTAATAAAAACAGGAGCATAAATAAATATTTATATAAAAGAAATAAAATATTCAAACGATTTCTTCTTTGATATATAAAACTAAGTTTAACAGTTTGTATTTATTATATTTATCAAAAATTATTCGTTTAAAACCACTTATTGATATTAAAAAGTCGTCGATTCAGTTTAATATGGAGAGATTATTGAATTTTTAAAACTACTTAGACTTCAGGGTAGAAAATTTGGTTGTAAATAACAATTATAACATATGATTTACGACAAAGTTGTCTTCCTGTTGACCTACTTTGAAATTTCTATAGTGACTGTAATGTGTAACAACTTGTTTGAATTCATCTATTATACAAATCATATATCGTGAGCAAATATTACTTGTTTTTAAAAATTTTTCCCCTTTCCGTCGGTTTACAAATAAATTTTAAATGAACTTCGATATTTAAAGGTAATATAATAAATAAATATATTTTAGCACACACAATCCCTAAATTAAATATTTAGTTTCATATTTGGTTTTATTGTCGCGAATCTTCATGTTTTTCACTTTGTTTTTCAGGAAATTTTCATTTTTCTTACAAATTCTTTCTAAATTATATCAGTTTAATGGAGTTACATCGAAAAAAAAACATAACATGACATGTTATGTTATAAACAATATAATATGAATTTAATATGGCAAAAAAAATACCCTTGGCGAGTGTGAAAGTAATTTGAAGGTAAAGCTGAATGCACCGTGAAAGGTTTTTGTCGAATTTAAATAGCTAACTTACCTTGGTACAAAGAGATAACCATACATAAAAGATAAAAAAGTTCAGTTAGCAACGGAGTTCTTAGAAGGGATACGACAGAATGGAAATAAAATGAAATATAATGACTTGTGTTTTAGGGAAAGATATTATGAAAACATAGACTGGTATATCTTTAATATTTTTAGAGAAACTATTGACGTAACTGAAATATTTATTTTAGTGCATATTGTTTTTTTAATGTAAGAGTATGACACAAATATACAGTAACATAAAAAATCATCCAAATATATGAATATACTTGCGTCATATAAAATCATCCAAATATGAAATCATCCAATAATGAGAAGTTCAAAAAGAAAAAAGTCAACATGAAGTAAACCATAATTATGTGGTTTGTAAATACTGACGATGTTGATATTAAAGTAAACTATACTTAATATGTAATATTAAAATACTACATTAACATTAGTGATGTCTTAAACAATTCTATTCCAAATTCAGGAAACACATTTCAGCAGTATTTAGAGCGTGTACCTTTATACATATATCATGAGTAGAACAAGATGTGAGTTTTATTTATATATATTGTATGTGTGGTGTATGTGCGTGTGCATGTGCGTTATAACGATGTTATAATGACGAGTGGAGATGGTAAATCATCGATAATAACATCGGTGTTAATTTGGCTGGCTTTATATCTATTCTAGTATTATAGAACCCAAAACTTCTGATATTCACTAAAATCGATGATTTTGTCCAATAAAGAAATGATAATGAAAAGTCAATGTCACCTGAGCACAAATAAAAAAAGAAGGGACGATGAAATAAATGTTATGTATTTATATGGCCATTTTTAATACATTCAGAAAATGTACGTGATTTTAACACTGAAGGTGTCCACAAATATTTACATTCGTCAATCATTTAATTTTTAGTTAAGCCTTGATAAATGATGTCGATGGTGCTATACTTTACTAATACCATAAATGTTTGATGTTTTACATATATGATCTTCAACGTCAAACCATTGATATTTTGTTATTTGACATCAATGTAACCTTAACATTAATCGTTCCTATGAACAATTACCTTGCGATTGATTCAATGCAAATTTAAACGCCGGATTGAAATTGACTCGCGTCTTTTTTTTTGTCTTTACATAGTCGTGCACTCATACTCAATATAGGCTATTATGTGTTAAACATTCTAAATTATTACCAAATTGTTTTTTTTCCTACGGTTTTGGATTTCGATTAAAACGATGCGGTACATTGATGTTAGCAGACGCCAGTAGAAGATTTAGTATGAATATTGTGGATGTGCTTGCTGATGGATATGTTGTAGTACTATATTTTTATTGTCGAATAAAAAGTCTAGAGTTCTATTCTACACAAATTATATTAATTTAAAGTTAAAAATTAGTCTATATATTAACGTTAATTATGTACCATATCTGTATTTGTAAACATCTGTCGAGGAAACAAACATTGAGACATAGTTTCTGTAGTAATTTTAAAAGTAAAAAAAATCGCAAGTATGATATACGCATGTCTATTAAATTTAATATTAAATTATTTTTATTTTGTAGAGTAACGAAGTTACAAACAAACCAACTTTCCAAATTACGGTAATTCGTTTCAAGAAGTATATAAATTTATTAAAAAATAAAGTCGCTTGCACTAGCTCCATACAAGATTTTTGTTATGCCATAGAATGCTAAAAATTTAGTCTGTTACGTTTTTTTGCTCCTTAGAAAACTTTGCATTTTATATTTCTCTTTTTACTTTGTATCTTCCTTCGAAGTCGCCCGAAGTCCTTATCTGAGTGTAGTTATATTTTGCTTAAACAAATCAGAGTTTTCCCTCAATTTAAGTGTCTATATAATTCATTTGTTTAATGATAGTAGACATCACTGTCAATTTCTATAATGTTAAATCTTGCAACTTATTGTAATTAATATTAATAAATATGAACATTAAAATGTACCATTTTCTTCAGTTTTTCATATTTTCTTCAATTCTCTTTTCCTTGTCATTTATAATCGAATTGTTGATATGTATTTTATAACAAAAAAATGAATTGAGTAACATTTTGTTTTATCATTTGCAATCATTTGAATACAAATGTAATGTTTCATTTCCAAATTATCTATTTTTGACTGCCCACCTTAGGGCTGTGCACAACCGAGCGATGGTAATATAGTACTATAGTACGGCTATAACACGGTAATATATTACGGCTTCCTCACAAAACTAGGTACATGAAATACTGGTGATGAGGTCAAGTACAGTGTACAGTGTTAAAAAATTATATTGGATCACGAAAATACAGGAATAAAAGAAATTTTGGTACACTTCACATACGAAACAAAAAAGATTCCCATACGCTTGACATATGCACTGTTATACCCCAATCGATTTGCTACTATAAAGCCGTTTGCGCAGAATCTAAGTTTAGTATAAATCCCGTCACTAGAATCAAAAGCAAACACAAATCAATTATATTCTTTGAAATATTATATACAGAGTTATGGAATATACCTACTGAAATTAATTTTAAGTGAAAGGTTCAAAAAGTATTTTTGAAATTAAGCACACTCTAGATATATATATATATATATATATATATATATATATATATATATGTATATATATGTATATATATATGTATATATATGTATATATATGTATGTGTGTATATATATATATATATATATATATATATATATATAAATATAATAACAGACATGCGAAAAAACTAGAATAGTTCTAGCATTCATTAATTCAACACAATTTTTAAGAGTATGTATAATTTGTCGCCAAATCGTAAAACCGTGTTAACAGAAAAAAAACCTTTTTCATAAAAAGTAAGAAAATATTTTTCTTGTGAAAATATTTCTTAATGTTCAGACCTGACGTTTTGCTAAACAGTTCCTTTGCAACCATTTTGTTGAAAAAGTGCATGTTTATTTGTCGATACTCATTTTTTTGACAAATACATTTGTCGAGGTGTTTTTACAATAAATTGTACTGCGCGCGAATTAAGAAATAATTTCAAAAATAATACTGTAATAGTAAATTTAGGCTTTATTTAATTTCGATTTCAAATAAAATTGTTTAAATTTTTTTTAATTTCAACAAGGATTTTTAATTTTTGTTAATAGTTTCATCCTAATATCTCTGATTAATGACAGATACGTAGTAAAGTAAAAATTAAAAATATAATTTTGAAGAAATTGTAGAAAAAGTAGTCGACACATTATGCTTCAAATAATATTTCACAAATAGTATTAAGCTTGAAACATATGCACATCTTGTTCTTCTTAATGATGATTCTCCTTGATGATGCTGAAAAATGATACCTGCTTTTCGTTTACAAGTCTAATGAAAAACACAAAATCAGCAATAAACCCAATGCAATAAATATAACAATTCTTTTCATTTTTACACGTTTTTCAAATTCTTTTCATTTTTTGTATGTATATACCTATGAATGTAAGAAAATATTCTAATCAAATTTTCATTTACTTCCAGACATTTGAATTATGTTAAACTTTGCTCACTTACCATGAACTGACGACAATAAAATAATTTCCTATTGAAAAAAATTTTAAAAAAACCATCTGGTTTAGAATACCTAATAAAACCCGCTTTTGTGGCGATAGGAATTAAAAAAAATTAAAAGTAATCTTCAAATTTGGAATTTGGTAAGAGCAAAGGGATATCTCAGAACTCAGTATAATTCATTTTATAATAAACTGAAAAGTGGCTGACAAAAAAATACTTCAATTTAAAAAAAAACCTGGTATGATTTCAACTTACATTTTCGTAAAAAGTACCCATCTTTTTACATTAAAGTTTATTGTCAGTCACTTTATTCTTTTTACACACTTTATGTTAGCTTCACTTGTATGTATGTATGAATGTCTGAATGTAACGGATTTTTTAATTGAATTTTCACCCATTTCCAGATGTCCATTTTAAACTTTGCAAATGTATCAAGAAAAGACGGCAATATTAACTAAAATATAAGAAATAACTTCCAAATATAAAAATTTTGATCAAAAACAAAATAATGTAAGTAAAAATGTAAACTCAGTACAATTTAATTTTTTTTAACACACTAAAAAAATTAAATTTTTCGAATCGAGAATTCGAGGTTCGAGGATCGTTTATTTTAGAGAGAAAGAATTGTTAGTAATTTCAAATAAAGCTGAAATATTTAACTTAAGAAGAAATCTACTTTCCTTTTTATGTTCAGTTTTTTCGATTTCAATTATTAACCACGAATTTAATAGTCTTTACTATTCCTAATTCATTATGTTCTATAGATTACATATAAAACTTAAGTTGCCTGTCTATATATCCACTTTTTGGTTAAAGTGTCCAGAACATAACAAAACTGTTACCTAAATCGTATTTAAAGTTCAAAGAATTAATTCTGTCTTTCTTATTGTAACTCAAAGACCGAGTGTTTCTAAATCTTAAATGATTCGGTGCTTATTGGTGAGATATGAAGTATTGTCGGTCTCGTAACGGTAGAGTTGGTTAATAGGTTTCAGAACATTTTAATTTTCCCTAAGTAATAGGTTTAAGAAAAAGTGAAAAAGAAATAAAATATTTATATATATACATTCGACCTATTTGGTCCAAAAAGATATGCATTTGTATTTACAAAAAGGAGACTAGGGAAACCATATCAAAAATTTATCGTGAATTTTGTAACGACAAGAAATTTCTCACAATGAAGAGAAGTAATTGCTAATTACGATCATCTTGGGTTTAATATTATTTAAAAACGTTTAAAACTTAACCCTCTTTATAACTTCCTACTACCAACATTATATTTTTACCTAATGTTTGGAATTAATTGTTTTGATTTTAAGTTATCCGATAGATTCAATCAGTTAATAATAACGAAAAGATTAAAAAATATGTTTTAAATATGTATCCAAAAAGGTACCTAAGTAACCACTATTGCCCTCTATAACTGTTGTGTGTAGTTTGAATAAAGTAGTCGCTTCCGTTAATTAAAAGTGAAAACACGTTGTTTTATATTAGATTATGGGTCTAATCCCATATTGTTCAAGATGTTCGTGAATTATCTATTTATTTGTCAGTATTATCAATTTGTTAGATAATACATTTGTATTTTGCAATTGGATAATTGCAGTGAAATAATAAAACAATGTCTGACTTTGTTTAACTCGATTAAATCATACCTAGTAGTAGCTCGAGTTATTTAATTAGCGTGCTTAAGTTAAAAGGTCGCGAAAACTACAGTAACTGGTCTTTCGTAGCAGAGAATTTTGTAGTGTTGAAGAATATTATGAAATGTATAAAACTGAAACCGAGAATAACCGTAGAAGCTGCAGACGATGCGAAAATAAAAGTGAAATTGGTTTTAGTTATCGAACCGTTTATCTATGTTCACATTAAGAAAGCCAGTACATCGTATTAATTGTGTGAAAAGTTGATAGCGCTTTTCTAAGACTCAGGATTTATTAGAAAAATTAGCCTGCTGAGAAATCTTATACTATTCGCCTAGAAAACTGCACATTGATGACGTCGTATAGAACTCAAATCGTTGAAGTGAGTCAAAAGTTGGCAGGAACAGGCTTAGGAATTAATGATGAGTGGATTGGATCTATCATGCTGACTGAATTATTTGCAAAATATATGCCCAAGATAATGGCCATCGAACATTCTCACATATCCACAACAACCGACGCCATTAAGTCATAACTGATCGACATGGGACCGTAAGATAGTGATATGACTAACGCATTAGTATGTTTCCGTTACCAACATAAGAAATTAAAGAAGTTTATGCCAAGAAAAGATGATGCGAATGCGAAAAAATACATTAAATGTTATAAATGTGGATTAACTGGTCATTACCAAAACCAGTGCAAAAATGTCAATAAAACCTTTAGGGATATGGTTGAAAGTAGTTAGTGTTTTTTAATGAATCATTTCATAAAAATGACTGGTATGACGACTCGTCAGCACGTAATTATTGATTTACTTAGGAAATTATAGTGACAAATCATAATAAATTACCAGTTTTATATTATGGATGAATTCAACTGTGAAGTTTGACTTTAATGTTACGGTTGAAAACATATTATGTGTTCCCAGTCTAACTACGAATCTATTATCAGTTAGTCAATTTAAAACATAAGGTATTAATTACGAATAATGGGAGTAAAATCTATAACCAAAATAAAATAGTAGTAGCTACTGCACCTCTTATCTTATCTCTGGAGTGCATAAGCTAAAGACGCTCATTTCATTATTAACTACAGTAGTAGTGGAATCTACTGAGCTTTCATCATAGATTGGGATACATTGGCAGTCAATACATGAATAGCATGTAGGAAGCTATAGAAGGAGTAATGTTGGACTAGAAGGTAAGCAAAGTCGATTGCCTTTCCCTCATGAAGGCAACGGAAGTACAAAGCTGTTGAACGTAATATACAGTGACATCTGCGGGTTAATGGAAAATGTTTCTCTGATGATCAAGATATTTTCTCCTGCTTACAGATGATTGGAGCCGTATGACGTATATATTTATAAAAAAAGAATGAAGCTTTTCATTGTTTTAAAAATTGGTAGAGAATACTGCAATAATAATTTTGATAGTTATTTAAAAAAAGTGGGAATCATTCGTCAGAAATCAAACCCACATACCCCTAAACAAAATGAGCTCTGCGAACATGTGAATAGGACAATCGTAGAAAAAGCCAGATGTCTTTTGTTGGAAGCTAAGTTAAACAAGAAATTTTGGACAGAAGCATTTTAAATTATATAATAATATGAATCTAAACAAATTATCTAAGTAACCACTAGTGCCGTTGTGACTATTGTGTGTAAAGTTTGAAAGACAGTCGCTTCCGTTGATTAAACGTGAAAACACGTTTTATTTTAAAATGTATGGAGGGTAGATTATTAAACTAGTTTATATTAATATTTACAATAGATATATATCCAAAAAAATGTCAACTGGCTGTCAAATATCTGCTGTGGACATATTTTTTACACGGCGTTCATATTGAGTTGCATTTATTTAACTGGATTTGATTTTCTTGAGTTAAGATGGCTTGCCATTTTGATAAATTCTATATTTTTTACCGAAGGCTTATGTTATAGTAATGAATAAGTAAATAAAATTTTGTACAAATTCACATATCAAAAGCATTTGCCTTCTTTTGTCCCTAGTTAGTGAATAAAAATGTACATAATATATTTTTTTATGATTTTTTTCAAATTGACATCGACTTATACCATTGAAATGAAATTTTTTCATTTATAATACGATTAAGAGAATATAGTTAGCTCCGCGTCTCTATAAAACCCATTTTTTGGTTCCCACACTAAAACAAAACACTCTTAAAATTTCATTAAGTTATATGCATGACAGTTTTATCTCTATTAAAAAAATTAGTTAGAAAGAAAATTTTAATAGAAAATGAAAAATTTTAGTGAAAGGAGATAGAGGATATCAAATATACATAGAGTATATGAATAAAGAACAATTACAGTATAACTGTTCGATATTGAACTTTTATTAACCGAAACACGGAGTTAGTAATAATTCTAGTTTACGCATTTCAACTTCATTGTTTTAAAAATAAAAATGTCAGTGCAAAAGTCGTCTGAGTTCATTTCTACATTTTAGTCAATATAATTTTAAATAGAACAGTATTGGAAATAATTTCAATTAAATTAAAAAGTCGATATGCAGTTACTAATTATTAATTTTTTAAAATTTTTAATTTTAGAAATCTGCAAGTTAAACCTATTTCGGTTAATATTTTTGTTCATAATGGTAGTTCTCATGTTTTTTTAAAAATACTTTGTACATAATTAGTAATCAAAAGTTAATATCTTTCCTTCACACCGCATCCCACAAATTGGTAATAAATAAAACTCCAGTTGGAATAATGAACGCGCCGATAAGCAGGAGTGAAAATAAATTATTCGTATCTGTTCGGCCAACGCAGGGATAATAGTAAATGTGATAATATATTCCATTAAAACTGTTAAATAATATTCACACAGATTAAAATAATGGGTAAGAGCTTTAACAACTCTTGTTTATTCCATTCTACATATTACCTATTATTTATTGTTGAAGTAAAACATAACTTTACGAGACTAAATATAATGAAACACATGAACTAACTTCAGCGACGTGTCGTAACAAGACGTATGAGCCGAGGTGTGAATTGCAATACCAAAGTTGAAATGTCCCGGGTGAAATATCCACAGGCAGGACTTCCGTAAAAGGAAGTTATTTCCTTTTATTGCGAAATATATTTTCACATTCTTTCCCATAAACTAACGTAAATGTGGGTAATGAGGACCGTTTTACTAATACTGTTAATTTCGTTCATGTCTTTTGAAACTTTGAATAAATTTTTGTGTTTATTGATATTTGAAATAAATTAATAGTTTCCCTACAAAAAGCACAACTAGACGCGAAAGCTATCTTGTTATTTTTTTGTTGCTCAATTTGAATTAAAGTATAAAAAAACTAATTAATTTACATAACGATTTAGTTATTATAAGAGATAATACATTCTTACGCAATTTTAAGCCACGGTACAAGTCCAAATTCATATTTTGAATTTAATGTGTTGAATATTGAATATATTTGGCGTTAATTTCGTAGAAATTCATTATTCACAATGAAATGAAACTACGTGATGTAGTACTATTTCTGCTTTCTTTAATTTCTTTACCACGACCTAGGTTTCGTTGTATTACATCATCTTAAGGTGGGCTATTAGCGAAGATATCTTAATTATCTATAAGGAATCTTTGCTAATAGCTCACCTGAAGATGTTGTAATACAACGAACCCTAGGTCGTGGTAAAGAAATTAAAGAAAGTAGAAATAATACTATATCACGTAGTTTAATTTCATTGTTAATATGTTGAATATAAACAAAAATTTGAGCTCTGATTTTAAACTTGATTTTGATTAGATTGATTTGTTAATAAATATCAGAATATAAAGATATAAAATAAAAATATTTAAGACACCACAATTTCGTGAATATGAATTTGAAACTTATAACATTTCATAAAGAAAATTACCTAATTTGTTTCATTATTTCATTGAAGCATTAACATAGTTAACTAAAATCCATTGAACATAATAATTTCAAAATTCAAGGAATATTATTTATATAACTTCCTATTTAAGCGAGGTATATAGTAATAACAAAATTTTAGATTTTTAGGTTTTTAATATATTATTTTTATTAATTTTTCATAACATTATAAATATGTTGTGTTTATTTATTATTTTCAAGTAATTCATTTTCGTATTTAACATCGCGTGTTCCATTTGCTTCATAACTTTTTATATTTCCTCCCGCAGTCACTTACCCCTTGCAATACGATATTTCATTGATTATTATACCAAATTATTATCAATGACCAAATACCTTGTATTTTTAATATCCAAATTAAGACCCTATAGGTGATAATTAAATAGGTTTCATTTCCATTTTATAGGTTTTATACGAGTTAATTATTTACTAAAATTTAATTAAAATTAAAGAATAAAAAAATATAATCGTTACCATATACATACACACATTTCCAAATAATAGAAAATCACGTTTTACGCGACAAACTCCAAAATCACGTTTACTTTTCTCAAATTTCCATGTGAATGTTATTCTATATTCTCATGTTCGTATTCTTTTGATTTCATTTAAAAATTTGGATACCGGTTCAACTTTATATATCTTTCCAGGTTTTAATTTTACTCCTACTGTTTCATGCTAGTATGCATACACAACCAGCTAGGACCCGTTTTTTCCGCGGTTCAAATGGTACGAAACTTTTATTTTATTTTGAATGTCCCACACATTCAACTACGATTTAAAAAAATTATTTTTTAACATGTGCAAGTAAATTTACTTACATTTTTTGGAATTTTCTTGATTGGATTGATTTGTTAAAAAATATAAACTGGAAATAAGAGATTGGAAGAGTCACTTATATGGAAGGAAGTAAAAACTTCTTGCATACAGAAAGTTTAACAGTTCAGTGTTTATTTTTTTCGGTTTTCCTTTCGAAAATATTTGTGAAAAATCTTTAAACAAAGCCAGCAATATTTAATGATTTACGAACTATGAACTTAGTCTTATATCTATCTTTACTGTTATTGCTTTTTGGTATTTCTGTCATTTTTTTAATGAAACCCTAAAGTTAAATAAACCATACACAGCGTACGATACGAATTGGATCAAGTAGCATTACGAAAATGAGTCACTCATATAACGGAGCAGGAATGAAGGAAGTGCGTTAAGCTATGTTCCGGCATTATTGTGTACACTTCTGAGTTGGTGTACAGAGATCAGGTTATAAATTTCCCACTTCGAATTCTCGCACTAACATTTTATGAGTAGGAATTGGTTGGATTTTAAATAAACACGAAAATATAATCAGGTTAAAATGAAGTGTACATGGAAAGAATCAATGTCATAAAAACTAATCACGTAATATCTGCTTTAGTGCCATAGTGTTTATAGTGTAAAGACATAAATAAATTAAGAAATATTTTATTTATGATAAAAAACAATTTGCTTGAGACCAGTTTTGCAAAGTTTTCGTTTTCATTAAATTATATATTTTTTTCTTTTTAGAAGGTTAAAGAAAATCTATTAAGAATGATATGCTCTTATTTTATATTTTTTACAATATTATTAATAATTACCACTATGATTAAACACTAAAGAGTTAATCGCTATTTATTCTTAAAACAAGCCACAAGAGACGAGGAAAATTATCCACGAAGGAGTATTCCGAGCGGAAAGTCCAGAGTGATAGCATTGAGTCGAGATGTTATTTCATTTAGGCAAGCTATGTCTATTGCCACAATTAGTATTATCTTTGTCTAGAAAGTTATTGAAAGCAAGTCGATTGGAGAGAGCTACTTCTATTTTCTTTCTTATAGCAATAAGCTGAAAAATGTTATGTCGGAAGAAAGTTTTATTCGTAAATAGACTTTGCTTTTTCTAAGGATTAAAAAAGGTATTTTACAGAAAAATTAAATTGAAATTAAGGTAAGTTTTCAGTATTACCATAATTTAATAGTTTTCATTTAAAACCCTGTTTATAAACTGACCTTTGGAATTTACTGTCTCGAAAGAAAATTTGGCAGGTGTTTTAAAAATTTAGTGAATTAAAATAAATTTACAATTATTTTTATAAATGATTTATAAACAAGTACAGATATGTAGAAATCGTGGTAAATATTTATAAATATTGTTGAATTTATATTCAAATGATGAAAAGTAGCATAATTTATATCCACGAAGAGGCAGATAATATGGACGTTTCCAATTCTGTTTCAAACATTATAAAATAAAAGTTAAAAAAAATATATTTCATTTTGAAATTTTCAATAATTATGTAAAATAATAGGAATATTTGAGAAAAAAAGAACCAAACAATGCTAAGAATAGAAATATTAATTTTGCAAATATGAATTTTAGTCACCGTTGTGTAAATACGTTGTACAATATATTATATTTTTCATAAAATAATAATCTTTTAAATTTCTCAAAGAATACTTTGGATTCAGTTAATTCAGTAATTCAGTAATAATGTTTTTACTATTCTATATTTACCGTTTTATAATGCAAGTTGTTTAATGACAGGATACAGAAATAGCAGAATGGAGCCAAATTCGTAAAGAAGTTTTTATACAAACCTGGTAACAAAATGAGTTCATAAATAGTAATTTCGATGGTTCAATATATTTTACTGATATTTTTTTTTCAGATCGTTAATATACCTGGGAGAGCTCTAAACATTTAATCGTATTTTATTTTAAATACCAATTTTAACTTTAGGTAAAGAATACTCATATTATCTTATTTAGTTTATGAAAAAGAAACCTCTGGAAGACACGCTGATAGGGAGACGATCAGACTTTGTTTCCAAGAAATTAGTTTTCCATTGGGATTCTTAGGATATAGAATTGTAAATAGGAAAAATTCTCCAAATTAATCGATTTTCTTTATATTTTATGTTACATTTCTGTGTGTTTTTTCCGTTTGTATTTCTAAAATTAAATGACCAATATTTTGTACAAGTACGGAGCGTGATACGTCACCACTCGTCTTGTGAAATATTTTTCGCAAGACGAACGGGCGGAATCACGCTATTTACCTAAACTTTCAGGCAGATTATAAGACAATTCTGGAACTCTCATATTTTCGCAAATTACTCTAATTTTATACAGTTGTCAACAAGGCGGTATGTAAAAAGTAGCTATATATTCAGGAAATGCATAAATACACTAGAATCTAACCAATTGAAATTCATAGTAATTTCTTGTTGTTTATAATTCAGATCTACCATAACTAAATATTATCGTATAGTTCAGGCAAGTTTCTTCAAAACTATATTCTGCTAATATAAACTTATATATGTAGGTGAAGTTTAGCTATTCTTAACATTATGTACTTAATTAAGTCTTAATGTATTCTTACCGTATATTTAGTATGCGATTCGAACAATTGATAAAGAATCTTCAAAGCATATTTCCTGCATGATATCTGCATTGAAAACCTCTGTCAAAAAATATTATTATCACTGCATAAAAAGATAACTGATACCCTTCAAGAATTTTCCACGATAACTTTTCTACTAGATGTAGATGAAATTGCAGCCGTGAATCACAGCACAATTTAATTAAATCCTGCTTAAATAAATCTTGTTGTTTAACCTTAAAAAATATAGGTAATTTTAAAAGCATTGGGTAGATAGGGAAATTATTAATAGGGATAAACTGAAGTCTGTCGACGATTTAACAGCCGCTAATAAATATACCTAGCCTATATTATAAAACTAGCGGCTAATAAATAATGAACACTCTTACAGATAAAACAATAACTTGTACTAATATAGGTTATACGGTTTAAATAAATTTTCTGAACTTCGATATCGATTCAAGCGTTTGTCTAAGCAATGTTGTTAGTCATATGTTGCAAGCAAAGAGAAAAAGATGAAGAAAAACCTTAAAAAATTCTGGTGTTATGTCTCTTCATTACATGAAAAAAATGGCTACCCATTAACTATGTCATCCGGCAAAAATACTATTAATAACCCGAACGAAATTTGTCAAATGTTCTCAGAGTTCAATTTTCTACCCTACCATTTTTACAATTTCGAGCCTACCGATCTTAACATAAAAAAATTTATCAAAAGTATTGAAAATATGCCTACTAGTTTTATTTAAATGACGTCAGTTTATCTTTCATGTCCTTTGATGTTGGAGATGTTTTTAAGAATGCATAAATCATTAGGCTAGAACAAAGGCCCAGGATCAGATTGAATTGAACCAGTCTTCTTTAAATAGGCCGCAGACACCATATGTATTCCTTTAACTCTCTTATTAAAGTGTATTATGCATGGGACTTGTCCTACATGTTGGAAAAAGGTGCACATAATACTTGTACATGAAAGTGGTTCTAAACAAAATATAGTTAACCATAGAGCCATATCAATTTTATCAGTAAAAAAATAAACCCAGCTTTGTGAGAGATAGATCTACCACCACTAACCTACTTCACTCTCAGCACTTGTTCGAGTCATTGGATTCCGGGCAGCAGGTTGACGTAATATATACGAATTTCAAGAAAGCATTTGACAAGATTGATAATATTGATACGAAAACTGGCATTTAACGATATCAGTGGCAACCTGCTTAAATTGTTTTTTTTTATATTTAACTAATAGGCAGCAAGCAATTAAAGTCAATAGGTTTTTATCACCATATATCCAGGTGACTTTCGGTCTATATTAGGCTCTTTCTTATTTATTTTATTTAATAACGATATAAGTATCTGTTTCAGAAATAGTAGTTTCTAATGTTTGCAGATCTAAAACTATTTACTCTCGTGAAAGATCCCCATGACTGTTCGAATATGCAAGTTGATCCAGATAGACTTCATGCTTACTGTGGAGAGAACAAACTGCATTTTGCACAGAGGATGGATCAGTAATCTTATTTTCATTTTATTTGATTCATTGTATATTCAGATTAATGATCTAGAGCGCTTTACAGTGGTAAGTTGTTATCCGTAATTGTAGCTTTATTTAATTTATAAGTTAATGACAAAGAAAAGTGTTATCGGTACTAATTTTAAGTTCTATTAAAAAAATATATTGTTTCGCTTTTTTAAGCTAACATTGTCACTCTTACGCATTTTTGTATTTAATTGAATATTTTATAAATGTATTTATTTTTCTTTATTCTTTGTGGAAATGTTAGAACACAATCTTATTTCGTATTTAGTATTCATAGAATATTTCGAATAGCTTGTGTTTGTTTTTCCTTTTACATAAAAAGAAATGAAATGAATCTATGAAATTCGTTTAAAGTCAATAATAATGAAGTATTACAACGTGTGTTGAATTTTGTTTTACGAGAGGCAAACAAATTTTTAAAATGAAATATGGTATATATGTAGGCTATTGCTGCAAAATCTCAACTTAATTCCCAGTTATTATGAATGGCGCCGTTGCATTATTTCATTCTGTCCTCACAAAGTAGGCGCTGATCATACAATATATATTTTTTTGCATTAAACAGAGAGTAAATTTGTGATTGATATGAAACACATCTTTCTCATAAGTCCCATCTTTTTAAATAAGTTCAAGGACACCTATCAAGAAGTTTTAAAATAAATTGAGTACCCATTTTTGCTAATCAACGTTCATTCCAGCACAAATATCATATTGTAAATATTAAGTTTCTTCGATGGACGTGGGGTTCATATACTAAGGTTACCTATTTAAACTAATGTACTATGAAAATATATAATGAAATTCTGAAAATTAAATATATCTACATTAGCAAGTAGATCCATATGTTAGCGAGATAAATAATTGTCATTATATTAGCGTTTATATAAAATAAAATAATCTCTCGGGCATAACCCATTAAATGGCACAGAAATAAGAGATAAAAAGCACCCAAAAACCACTTTGTAAATAAGATTTACAAACGATAATTATAGTAATAGAATCCAAAATTGTACGCCCAGTTAGTAATTAGTTTAGCAACCAGTTAATTATATAATGTGAAATGAAGCAGAATGTGCCAACTATGATATTCTCTTTATTTAATTTTTGTTTGGTAATAACAAGTTTAGTGATACTTTTTCTGTTCAACGACTTATAATTACAGCACGATCATATGCACTACAAAAGACCGGTGTCGATAAATTTATGACATGGATTTTTTTACTTTGAATTATTCTACTCTATTTATTCTAAGAGAAAATGCAAACTATCGATTTAGTCCATAACATTTTTTATCGAAGACAAAAGCCTACACAGGTTCACGTTCGCCACAAGCTGATTTAATTTAAAGTCGAGTCCCAGTATAGTACGTTTTTCAATATCATACATTTCCACAACAATTTGATGTACTTACTTAAAATTGAAAATATTAAAAAAATAAAAATATTTTTTGTTAAAGTTACATCACAATTAAAATGACCAGTTGTAATCTTGTCGAGGCATTACAATGTCGCTTGAAGATTTCACCTTTCTTAGTTTCATGTCTATTTGTAGGTCGATATAGTGTTCTTACGTTGCGAGCTGGTTTTATTACAGACAATTTTGTACGCTGTCAGTCGGTGTTAACATTTTTATAATTTAAAAGAATTACAATATGTTAAATGTTTGAATAGAATAGCAGTGAAGCGTAAAGTAAACTTTTCAGTAGATAACTGAAAGATGAGTAGATCTTAACATACCTACTTATAATACATTAGTTGTTTACTGTATGTTCTAGAGAGATCGAGAAGCGAGAGTAGAAAGACTCCGGTGGCATCAGGCATATGACATATAGACTAGTAGGAGCCTGCAGTTTTTTCTACTAAACCTTCATCGTCTGAAACTGCTAAAACTTTGTAAATCCGATTAATCTTTACTTGGCAGATATTAATTTAAAATTTTTTTTTTTTTCATAAACGTTTTGATTTATCGTGTTTGGATTCCCTCTTATATATGAAGGTCACGTGTAAAGAGTGAAGAAAATGTGAAACGCATGTAGTTTATAGGTGGAATTTAAACATATATCCCAAGAGGAATGTTTAATTTCATAGCAATAACAATATGTACTTGGATATAATACCGATAATATAAGAAACATAATTGTAAATAAGATGGAATTTAAATTATATAACAAATTCAAGTTTCTACGCCGAGCAGTTTTTGAGATAAATGGTTGTGATAGGTAGGCAGATAGAAGGCAGGAAGTCGTGATAGGTAGGCAGATACCTGAAATAGAAAAAAACGGATAATGATATATTTTCTTTGGTAATAATTTGTTTATAATAGAAGTAGAAATAATTTGTTTATTTCGAAGTACTTATAGAATCCTAAATAAAAGTAACTCACAATCGGATGGTTGGATTTCATCAAAATTACACTTTATCTTCATTTCCTCTAAAAATCACCTTGTAAAACTTTGTCAAATAGAATTTAAAGATAATTTATTTAATATGCTACTTTATAACGTACTACTTTTATAATATTTTTACTACATAGCAATTTCAAAAAATATATGTTTACGTTTTTTGTACATATTTTTCATATTCCTTTTTTGTTATCGTCAGCTCCACGCTGTTTTAATAAAGGACCTTTGAAACTTTTCAGGTCGTTGGGATATTTATTATCTATATTGCTTACTTAAAATTTATATTAGGATTAAGATTTCACCACAAGTCAATTATATTGTGTATTAATGTAAAATATGTAATATACAGTTCTATATCGAAACATATAATCAGCTTGGATACTTTAATCAGCTTGGATACTTTACTTAACAACCTAATTAAGGATACAGAAGAAATATTTATTGATTATGTGTATGTAGATGTGTGTGTGTGTGTGTGTGAGTTCGCGCGCGCGTGTGCCTGCGTGGGTGCGTTACTGTGTGCATGCGTCTGCGTGCGCATGTGTCTGTGTGTGTGCGTGTTTTTATTTTTGTGTGTTAGTATGTGTGTGTGTTTGTTTATGTGTGCGTGAGCGCGTTTGCTTGTGTGTGCGTGCGAGCGTGTGCGCGTGTGCCAGTGTGCGCGTGTGCGCAGGTGCGCGTGTGAGTGTGTGTTTGTGTGTGTGTGTTGTATGTGTGTTTGAGTATGTGTGGCTGTGTACGTGTGTGTCTATGTGTGTGTGTGTGTCTGTATGTATATGTGTCCATGTATGTGTGTGAATGTTTGGCTTTGTGTATGTGTGTGCGTTCGTGCCTGCGTGCGTGCGTGCGTGAGAGCGTGCGTGCGTGCGTGCAATCATGCATGCATGAGTGCGCGCGAGCCTGCGATCTTGCGTGAGTTCGTGCGTGCGCGTGCGAGCGTGCGTATGTCTGTGTGCGTGCATGAGTGCCTGCGTGCGTGCGTCCGCGCAGCGTGCATGCGTGCGTGCGTGCGTGCATATATACATACATACATATATATATGCATAGATAAGAAGACAAAGAATTTAAAGGACAACGATACTTAATAGGATTTTGATCCATACAAAACGAAAGCTAGCATATAAAAATAGCTTAATAAATTTTAGTATACGTGACAGTGTATGGAAATATATTAATACTGGTGAAGAAAAATGGAGCTAAATTTGTAATCGGCGATATATAGTTAGAAATACATAATTAGAAATGATTGGGGAATAATATCGATTACCATCAATTCCTTCGATTTCAAACTCTCTTTTGGTTATCTAATAATTTCGACTTCTATTGCATGTACAGTTTCATATAATACTTAATTTTTCTCTAAAATATTTATATTCGTAGAATATTTCCCTTAAGATAAATACAACTTCAACTTAGGTTCTGCATACAACTTTGACCAAAGTTGAACAAAATAGGACGACGTTATTATGTAATTCTCTACCCAGATATATTATATCGACAAAACATTTAAAACCTTGATTCTTTAGTTAATAGGAATGTAAGAAAATAATTACTCTTAGAAGGAAAAGAAGTATATCAGCTTGATGAATTCATTCTGTACATCGTATTAAATATTAAATAGGTACACATTAAACACTCACATTATAATCACATGATACATGTACTCTTATTTCTTAAACACTAAATAAATCAATTTGCAAATATTAATACGGTAAATTAAAAATTATGTTCGTTTATATTTATCTTATCATTCGGCAACTATATCTTGTTTTTCTTTAATACTTTCTTATCCATTAAAACATAGTCATGGTTTTTTAAATATTTTGTTCAATATCACAGAAAATAATAAAAATCAAGGACCAGCATTTAATTTTTACTGAATCCTGTATATTTTTATCTTCATTTTACAAGAATTTTTGTCAATACTGCATGTATTGCAAATCAATGTATTTTGATTATACAAGGTAGAAAATATATAAGAAATTTTATTTATTTTGAACTTTCCGAATGGAGTAAATAGAGAAAAATTTCGGATGGAAATCAAAAAAATAATATGACCGTATATTTTTTTAATCAGTCATATGTAAATAAAAGTGGATAATACTGTAGTCTATTATTTAATATTAGAAATGAGTTTGCACATGCACTTTATGTTAAATAGGTGCCACTAATGTTACTTCGAGTTATGTACGCCAAAGTACTTACAAAGACTTTGTTCAAGTTATTGAGAATAATGTTTCCCTCCGCACACTAGCATGAAAGGAAGGCTATCACGGCAAGCTCGAGATAATTTTAATTAGCATACCGAGCGAGCACAGCATATTTAGCCCACAAAGTTGGAAGAGGATAACGAGGCGGTTTTCCCATCGCTTAAAATTAAATTAATCACGCTTATGACTTGTCATGATCAGATTACAGCGTACACATCTATATGTACGTGTGATCGCATAGTTAAAGAAAGAACATTTGAATGTATATATATATATATATATATATATATATATATATGTATATATATATATATATATATATATATATATATATATATATATATATATATATAGACATATTTTTTATGGGTTATATTGCAAATTATTATCGATGATTACTAGATTTTACATTTTAGGGCTAGAATTATACAATAGTTAATGCTTATTAATATATTTTAACGTGACTAATACAATATACTATAATAAAAGTTAATGATATATTTTAATATGACTCATACAATATGCACAAGGTTTTCTTGGACAGTGAGAAGATATGATATATTTATATTACGTAATATATTGTATCGCAATATTGTTTCGTTTATAACAGCCTTAATAAAACACAATTCAAGGAAACAGAACGGTTGTTACGAAATAATGATAACACAACTTAATTTATTGATTTAAGTATCTTAACATTGAATACAAACGGTGTATAAAAAAGAACAAGTTTATTATTGATACCGTTCAATACGCACATTAAATGGAATAGTCGCAAATACTAAACCATATAAAAGTTCTCGACAGTTTCATAAAATATCACAAAGATCGAAAAAACATGACACTTTCACGCTTCAAATATATTTATTAAGATCTTAATGGCCTGTACACGTGACATTGCGTTCTTTATTACATCTGCATTCATGTGTACAGATTGTAAATATACAGGTCATAAAAATGCATTTGTAGAATCGTGTAAAACTCAGTGTACGAATCAATTCAGTGAATTTTTATTTCCCTTCAATAAAAGAATAAAATCAAGTCATGATTAGTTTGAACTTTAAGCTGATTTTCTGTTAGAGTATCAACTACCTCTTTTCACCTGTGATCTTTAAACTTTAAGTCCATACAGCTGTTTTTTACTGCATGAGCGTTAATTAAATCTCAAAATACTTCAGGGCCAATTTCATCGATTTATATTTACGTTTATATACAAATCTACATACAGAATTGAATAGTAAATATATGTCTAAGTCACCTCGTATATTTGAAATTATATCAAACATCCCACTAATTTTAAGTGTTGGTTGTTTCAATTTTTAAAATTACTAATGAATATTTTTTAAACACATTAAGTAGCAAATGATTAAAACATAATATAAAACTTAAATCATTCCCTATCTATAAAACAAGATACAGAACCTTTTTTAAAATTTATTAATAACCGTCACCGGACTGAAACAAAACTAACCAAAATGATTTTTCTCAGTAATTACTAAAAGTGAAATTGGTCACGTAATGGAAAGGTCGGAATATTATTTATGCTGTTTTAATTATCCCATTATGATAAAACAAATTTCTTTAACTTAAGACTAAAATGAAGATTTAAAAGCCATAATCATTTTATTAATTTAATGTGAAAAAATAATTAATTCGACTTCAATGAGCTCAATGAAATAGTTCAGTAGGTTCCAGGAGAAATGAGTCATCTTGTTTATATCAAACAAATTTGTGAATAAATTCATGAATTCTGATTTTGCTAATATTTAAAATAATATTCGACCGTATTATTTTGACTAGCCTCAAAATATATGAGAAAATATTATCCTTATTATTAGAACCTTCAGTCGGAATTACTAAAATCTTAATAAATATCTAATCGCTGCAACAAAATAATAAGCAAGGGCTATGGTAAATATATTGGTGAAAATTTATTGGATGTTAAGATAATTTTTTCATAAGTGAAAATTTATGAGCACAGCTTAAACCCACGAATACGGTTCTTTGTTATCGCCTAACACGGTGAAAGCGTTTCAATGAAATTAACTATTTATTACTATAATTTTAATAAAATAATCATAAAACTTAGTTAATAATAGCAATAATTTTGTCGATTTCTACGGTCAATGGATAAATAAAATATAACAACAAAATATAATGTCTTGCAGAATAATTGTTTATACACAAACGAAATCAGCTGGAATGAAATCAAGAAAATGAAATAAAATGATTTGTATAACATCGCTTACTTTTTTCTCTATTTCCTAATTTTTTAACTTTACTTTTTCCATGTCCGAATCACTTAAAACTTTGATTAATCCGGTAAGCGAGCAAATTTTAAATCGTGTAACGTAATATGCGATATGTACGTTGTGGTGGGGGCTAAAAATTAATTTTATTAATTGAGAAATATTACAAATAAATTTAACAATTGCGAGCTAGTCTCGCACAACATGATATTTTTTTAAGTGACGACGGTTTTATTGCGTGTATGGTTTCTGTTATTAGCCGAAGTGAATTCTAAGTTTGCGGGTTTCGTTATTATTTTACACTATTTATTTTCGTATCCTAAACATTTTCAAAATTTGATTGCTTCTGAACTGTACATGTTTCAAGTTTTTAACTTTTGATGACAAACTTATAATCAGAAAACTCGAAAACAAAGAGAAATTAATTTTTATCCCATAAACTTAAATACAGCAATTATTTTAAAATTTTTAAATTAATTACTTAATAATTATAAGTTATTTTAAGTATAGGTTTTTGACATAGCGGTAATTTCTAAAAGTGAAACGTTTTAGTACCCATTCCTAAAAACTAAATAAAAGAATGACTATAATCGTTCTTTATAATTAATTGTATTTAATAGTTTTTAATAGTTTTTCGAGATTGTGGCACAGATCAACTTCTTTTTTTAAAACAATGCTTGGCTGTATCATACGATAATACACGTACATATATTACGTGCTTGTTTTCCGCCTTAAATGGAATTCATTTAAAAAGAACGCTTTAAGTTCTCTTCTCGAAACTTTCATATTTTGTTTATTCTTTAGGCTTCAAAACTTGGCTACTAACTGAACAGAAGAAAGAATACCACGCTCTTTCAATAACTTACCAAACTTATTCCAGAAGCTTCTATAACATTTCAAAAACAGCTGAACAAAATTACAGGTTTATTGTATGCCCCCCAAATATATATGAATATATAAATATATGGATAAATATATGGTAATGTATATTGAATGCTGCTGGATTTACGCTTTTATCTCTTTTTTCTCAATTACACCTATATATCACGGTTATAACATATTTATGCCTAGGGACTAAATCAGGCAATTAATTTGTTAATTTTACGTTAAAAAGGCATAGTCGTTTTATAAAAAGAAAGTTTTTAATAAAAATTAATGTGCCATTACATTAACAAGCGGGAATTATTTTATCTATTATTAAAATAAACACTATAAGTACTGTCGCGTAACTATTATCTGACCGGGACAATGAAACACTTCATGCTTTTCGCTTTTGTTACAAGCCACCTTAATGATGGAGGTGAACTGATTACGAGAGGACAGAAATTTTGTTTATAATTTTTGCAAAATCCAAAGGATATAAAATCATAAAACAATTTTGATGAGAATTTCTATGAGATATTATTTCCGTAAAATTAAAATGATACTGTTCCAAATAAAGACGTGACGAGATAAATATTTATTAAAACAATATTGGTTTTTAGTCACTTATTATCTTGTGTGCCTTTTCTCAGCTTGTAACACGCGCCGTACATTTATTAACGTTTTAATTTTATTTAAAGTCAAAGGAACGTTTATAGTAATATATGAGTTAATAAGATCATATAGCATTTAAAATGCTTTTACTTAAAAAATAAAATAAACTGAAATCGAAGAAATCTGTTTCTTTAAAATGACGAGACTGAAGTTTCAGACCCACATTTTTTTCATTATGTTACAAATACTGACATTTCACATCAACAAGAGTCGTCATTTTTATAATTTCGTATTGATCGTCTCATATATCTTCTTTATTTTTCTATTATGTGCTCAAATTTTCCTTCACTTTGTCTTACAATTTACATGGGTTTCTGTGTACAGCTTCAATTTAATTTTCCTCGCATTATTTATTTATTAGCTTATTATAAATCACGGCACTATCTTCAAATGTTTGCCGTCACAACTCATGTTCGCTATGAGTACTCCGTTTTTTAGATTTACTTTGTTATATTAACGGCTCCTATAGGGACAAATTTTAAAATCAAATAACCCGCATACGTTGACGAAAGTTAATATATTATTTGTGAAATATTATTGCAATTATGAACCATTATTAAGCTAGTAACCATTTCTGGACACCACAATTCCCTTTACTGATATACATGTCTAATATCTTTCTAATTTTCAGCACAATTTAAAAAGAGATTCCTTATTATTTCATCACGTTCGCCTGTTCGTCTGACGTTACAGTAGTGTATCTCTTTCAATTGAAGATCGATTTTGGTGAACGTTTCAGGAATGTATGGCTGAAATACGTTTAAACACAGAAAGAAAATAAATATAATTTAAATACCTGTCCACATATTGAACCGGGTGATAATTTTTTTCATTGAATGGGGTTTTGTATTCAACGTATTGTGAAATCATATTAAAATTATCGTGACAATCTAAAATATCCAGTAATATTTTTATCGTAGCATTTCCCAAAATAAATTTGCCCCTACCCATATCACCCTCTTTCCTATTTTTTTTTCATGTGTGTTAAAATCATGTAAAAACATCGGGATAATGGTATTTAATAATTAATTAAATGCAGATATATTTTTATTCATTTGCAATAATAAATTGAAGATATATAGCCAATGTATTATTTTTTACGTTTAGATGATATTAAGAAGTAATAAGTTTATATTAAAAAATGATATCAATATTTATAATAGTAGAGTTCACATATTGTATACTGTTAAATGTTTAAATTGCTATACGTACCTGAGTTTGTACGAAACCCTTATAGTTTAAATTTTACTCGTATTTTCCTGGCATATCTTATTTTGCGTTAGCGTTATGCAAAATAGACAATGAAATATCGAAACTAAAACCACGCAAGTTATTAAATAAATGATCAATACTGATCCTCCACCTGTACTTATGGCTACTATTAAATAATTTCGTAAAAAATTAAATCGTTTTACTCATACAATTTCCTTCTAATTTTTATCTAAGATTCGCGACGTACGGATATGGATAGAATGAATTGAAATAAAAAAATTATGAGTACACTTGAAAATGAGCGAATAATATATCAAAGAATTATCCTTGATATTTTGCATAAATGCCTTTTGTTTTAAATACGACATAATTTTTATTTTTGTTCAACTTTGAACAGTACAGCAGTCAGATAAAGTATTATCAGGAGTATTGTTATCACATAGCACGAATTGTATTTATCGCATTGTCATTCTCCGTACGAAATGAAATGATATTTACATAAATATCTTATGGATTATTGAAATGTTATTAAAATAGACGTTGCGAAAAAAAAATTAAAATTTTCATGTCTGTATTTATTAATTAATTATACTAAGCAGTTTAACATTTTTAAACGTTCCATAATTAAACAATTCGCACAACAATTGGGGTGTGCGTAATGAAATTTCGGCTATAATTCTGTGCCCTTAAATCATTCCCTCTTCACAGCCCTCTAATCATTCTCTCTTAGTTTTTCCCTATAACCATTGAGTCGTGTCCTTAGCTCTTAATCAAAATTATTCGCGTTCCGACACCCATTTTGCCAGTTTTCATTATATCAGCTATAACGTCAACTCGTAAAAAGATTTTAATTTTTTGAAATGCATTTCATTTATACAAAAAAATAATAAAGATGGCATATGTGATATGAAAATATGATACTTTAATCATTTACCTCCCTTTCCGTCATTTAAAAGGAAAAAAACAATTACTAAAATACGTGCAATAGGAAAGTAAAATTTCTTCAATAAATTAAAGTCTCCGACGAGTACCGTCCCGGTGGGCGTCTTAACCGACAAACTTCCTTGTGGATATTTATACCTTGTCTCCAGGGCCTTGCTATCTAGCATTGCTAAGGTTAATTTTCCGTTAAGATTTTACTAATTCAGCTTGAGAATTATATAAATATCCTTAATTTATATTTCCCCGAGTAATTTTCATCTCTCATTTTGGGGCTGTTCAGAGGTTTAATGTGGGGTTATTTGTTTTATACGTTGATGTAATTAAAATTAATTACCTTTGCTTAACTCTTAGTGTAATTGATGAATTTGCCTGTTTACGCAGTGAGTTAAAATGTTATTCAATTTTGTAATCATTAATAAATTTGCTTTTTATACCTAAATATATTAAGATACTATATTTTCCTTGCTTCATCTCTATATTGTGACAAAATTAAAATGAAATATTCTTAAATTTTTGAGCATCGTTTTATAAAATAACATAATTTAACCGCTTCATAAGGCTATCATATATATGACATTTTAATGTTCAATTTTTTCTTTACAGCATTGGATAATTATAATGTAAAATCATCATTTAGAAATATATGTAAATTAAGAATTTAAATTAAGCAACATATTAAAAACAAAGGCACTCAAAATACCATTTTTCTTCCTATTTTAAGCTTATGCAATATATTTTAAATAGAAAAGTAAATACAAGCCATGTACTGACTTTTATCGTGGATCTTATTAGCTCATATTTTAGTTTCGCATGGAACGGTATATAAATACATTAATATCAGTAATTCATAATAATAATTCAATGATTTACGCAATAAATTTGGATACATAACAGAAAATTCCTCCACAAGCAATTTACTTGCATATCTGGTTACCCATATTTTGCCTTTTACCTGCCGTATGTTGCTACATACTTTCATTTATATATACATATACATATACATATATATATATATATATATATATATATATATATATATATATACACACACACATATATATATATACATATATATATATATATATATATATATATATATATAAAATAATTTATTAGCCAACCCAATAATATTAAAAATATGGAAAACTTGATTGCAAAATATGAACTCTAATCTACTTGAAGTAATCTTTTTCTTGAACTAAAGGACGTAGCAAGTTTATTATTTTCCACCCTAATATATATGAATATATAAATATATGGATAAATAAATGGTAATGTTTGTTGAATGCTGCTGGAGTTCATTCTTACGCTTTTTTCTTAATTTTACTTATATATCGTAGTTATTACAATAAATGTTATATTGAGGAACTGAATCAGGCAATTGATTCGTTAATTTTACATTAAAATGGTATAGTCATTTTATAAAAAAGAACTTTTTAAAAAAATTAGTGAGCCATTACAATAACAGGCAGGAATTATTTTATATATTATTAAAATAAACATTGTAAGTACTGCCGCGTAACCATTATCTAACCGGGAGAATGAGACATGTTACGCTTTTCGCTTTTGTTACAAACCACCTTAATGATGGAGGCGAACTGATTACGAGAGGACAGAAATTTTGTTTATAATTTTAGAGATAGCAGAAATGTCTTTTATAATTTTTACAAGATCAAAAGAATATGAAATTAGAAAATAAATTTGTGTGTGCGTGTATGCGTAAGTGTGCGTGTGTGCGTGTGCACGTGTGCGCGTTTGTCCTACATTTGATTATATGTGGTGGTTTAAATATTTTGTCCACATAATTTGAAAGCGATTTCCTTGGTTTGGAAATTTTATTTATTTGATCAAGAATATCTTTCTCCAATTACCCGATTACGGCGGAAGATGGGTTATGAATTTCTCAAGCTCTGTATGTATGTATGTACGTAAGGTGATTGACTTGGTCCCCTTGAATAAACTAAACTACTAAAGTGATATCAAAAAATGCTGTGTCTGTCTTTAAATTCATCGTCATGATCCAGAGTGTGTCTCGGGGTATATAACGCTATGGATTTCACAGGCTATGTATGTATGTATTTCATGCTTTTCAGTTATTTTTTTTAATAAACGGGTTTTACTTTCTCCGCTTGTGAAATTTAGTGTAAATATCTCAGATAAATTCCTATTTATTTCACTCCAAATTACAATATGAATCGTTAACGGTTTTGATAAAAATTTTGACGTTCAAAAATTCCAGTTTAGTACAGTCCTTTTAATTTTGCAATAAGTTGTACAATATTTCGGAACACTAAGAATATTAGTATCATATAATTCTGTGCTGACAACCTGTGGAATATTTTTTTTCATTGGGATTAAATAAGAATCCATTTAACGTTTACCAGCATATTACTTGGTCATTACGATGTATTTGCTGTCCAGGGTAATGTTATTAAAGTATTATGTGTGATATCTAGCATAATAATACTAAAGGTGGTATTGATAGCGGAATCTTATGAAATCAATGAAAATCCTTAGGGATCACTTATTGAATTTATTGTCCAAAAATTAACCTATGGTTAATATAATATTACATTGGCTCAGAAGTATTTACCATAACATAAAGTATGTATACATATATCTAAGATTAATGATTGAATTAATTTGAGATGTATATATACATCTCAGATTAATTCAATCTATCAATCAATTATGTAAGTTCAAACAATTCTGTATAATTTACAAAAGTCTGTGGTTTTCGCGGTCTCATAGCCGACAATTGTCTATTGTTTTTGCCGTATTATAACCATGTAGTTAGAAGCGGTTTAATAACCGATGGATATGAAACCGATCTCGAAGATCCCTCTAATATTGTAATAGAAAAACTCTCAGAAAAAATAAACGATAATAATATGCACACAGTAAATTATACATTAAGTCAAATATAAGCTTTGCTTTTTAACACTCTGGAAACAGACATACTTATTTGGTTATTTCAATTAGAAATGTCGCAAATGCATAATGTTTATTAGTCAAAATATATTGTACGTCGGTTATTAAATTACATAATTATAATACCGCAAAAACAATATACACTTGTCAGTTATGAAACCGCGAAAACCACAGTTTTTTGTTAATTATACCTACTAACTCTGAATTGCTTGTAATCTTAAATATATGTACACATACTTTATGTTATGGTAAATCTATCTAAGCCAATATTATATTATAATGACCATAAGTTAATTTTTGGACTATAAATTCAATAAGTGATCCCTAAGGACTTTCATTGATTTCATAAGATTTTGCTACCACTATCACCTTTGGTATTATTATGCCAGATATCACATATATCCTGGATAGCAAATACATTGCAATGACCAAGAAACCTGCTCATAAACGGTAGATGGATTCTAATTTATTCCTAATGAAAAAAGTATTCCACAGGTTGTTAGCACAGAATTATATGCTACTAATATTCTTAGTGTTCCCAAATATTGTACAACTTATTGCAAAATTAAAACGCTTGTACTAAAACGGAAATTATGAAAGTCAAAATTTTTATCAATCCCAAGTTCAAAACCGTTAAAAATTCATATTTTAATTTGGAGTGAAATAAATAGGAGTTTTTCTGACGTATTTACACTACATTTTTTCAGAAGCGGAGAAAGTAAAACCCGTTTATTGAAAAAAAATAAGTAAACAAAATAAAAGCATTAAATACATAGCGTTACATTCATAGCGTTACATACCCCGGGACACACTCTGGATCATAATGAATCTAAAGACAGACACAGCATTTTTGGACATCACTTTAGTTGTTTAGTTTATTCAAGGGAACCAACTCACTCACCTTACGTACATACATACATACAGAGCTTGTGAAATGCATAACTCATCTTCCACCGTAATCGGATAAAGATCTTGATCAAATAAATAAAGTTTCTAAACCAAGGAATTTGCTTACAAATTGTGTGAATAAAATAATTAAACCACCACGTATAATCAAATGCGAGGCACATTACTCTAAATTAATAATCATAATTGTATGAATCCTTAAAGATAAAAGTTTTTAAAAAAAGAAATTTTGTTTAATATAATTCAACCAAAGATATATATAACCCAAAATTCGATAAATGTCCCTTAGTATCCATTAAAATAATAACAAGAAATACCTTACAAAAATCTGGAATATGTATAATTAATTCAATATTACAAAAAAATTGTAAAATAAAAATTATTTCACACGAAATATCAGAACATTAACTCACGCAAGGCGGATAAATTAATATTTTACATTTTATATATAGTATTCCTATATGTTTATAATATAGTATTCCTATATTATAAACAGGCGCAATTTAAATGGTTGTTGGAAGTTGAAATGTTACACGATACATACCTACTTACGTAAATAAAATTATGTTGTCATTCAGTAGATCCTGATTCCCAGGATTTTAATCGAAAAATTAATAAAATATATATACCGTCGCTCTATGAATACACGTCATAACATAATATTAAAGACTTCAACCTTTAAAATGTTTTTAATGGTAAGGCTAATATTATTACGAATAACGCTTATATCCAATAAACACTAATTCGTTTTTGTGTTACCCAGAATTGAAATAGAAATGTTATATTCGATTGACGATAGGATAATGGTATACGTTAAAATTAAAATTAATAAGCAAGAAATTAAATATTTTATTACTCGGTAAAAGCTTCATCCTAATCAAACCTCACCAAAGCAGTATAAGTCTTCCCTGGCGCCCCATTATATTGTATTCTCCAGCTTCATTAAATTTCACTTAAATGTTTCTTTACTGCATTCTGCCATGAAATTCGACTTAAAGTAATTTCATAACTTTGAAGGGGATCAGGTTTATTGGGTCTCGATGGAAAATTTGAATGAAATTCCAGAAAGGGGTAGCCCTTTTTGTATTCAGCGGGCTATTCAGAAGAAATATATTTAATTTGCTGTGTTGTTTATATATTGTCACTGCGAATTGATTTAGTGTTTTAAGACAGATATTAATAACAATAACCGGTCTGTCAAGTTATTGGCATATTTCAAATAGACGTTTATTGGCATATTCAAAATTATGTTAACTTTTGAAGACCTGAGTCTATTCATAGATTAAAATTCTATTTAGAAGCCTCAAATAAATAGTGATAATTTTTCTGTTTTCGTAAAGATACATTATCGGAAGCGTCTTCAAATTTTTTTTTCAACTAAAACTAAAATTTTCCTTTGTAAAACTACGAACATATTACTACTAAATGATTATGGACATTTGTACTATACTGATCGTAATGAAGAATATTTAAACGAGTTAGGGTGTCCTTAAAATTAAAGCATCCGAAGATGTACCATATTCGGGCTGAAAATATATGATCTTTTTTAGAACACTGGTCATTTCTCAAATGGTTGGCAATCCGCGATTGACGCTAAATTCATGTACTTATGCTTATCTTTAATATGTTAAAAATTTCTCGTAGTGCATATTGTCTTATCGGTAAACATAAAGATTTGTCCCTCGCAGTTTTAGATTATTGACCCCACTTATTTCCAAATATAGTTCTACCTCTTACGAAAAATCCTTTACTGTCTAAGTAGTGAAACTTTGGAATCAACTAGTTTCTGATACAAGGAAAATAACCCGACAAACATTTTGAAGGATCCAAAAAGGTCTACATTTCCTGATCTCTAACATTTATATGCTTTTCTTTTTTTAAGGTTCCCTATCTGTAAAAAAAACTTAAAAAGACAGACACATGAGTAATATTGCAAAGGTTCCGCACTTATAAGATCACTCAAGTGTCTATGCATATGTCAATAATAGCTCTTCTTCTCAGAAAGAGCTTGACGTGGAAATTTAAAATTTGGCATGTACATATAAAACTTATTAAATCGAATATATGGTAATAGTTATAAACATTTAGTAGGAAATTTTACTCGAAACTTTATTTTAAGTTCTTAATAAAGTATGGGGTGTTATTTGAAAGGGATAGTTGTGAGTTGCAAAAATATTTTTTTGTAATTTTAGGTATTATGTATTCAGTAAAGAATACATATTCTCTTCCCTCTTATTTTCGAAACTACTTAACTTAAAATTGCAAAAATAATGCGGATTTTTACATGTACACGCACAGTAAAGGAAGTAAAAGAAAAGTAAAGGATTTCCTTTACCTGTTAACAATCATATTTACAAATTGAAAACCTAGAAACAATTGAAAAATTAGAAACACCATGTATTCTCAAATGTCTATAGATGCCAAAATATGTACGCAATCTACGTAGTCCCAGTTTTACTCTACTGGTTAAGTTTTTTCATTCCAACCCATTTCAATCATACGTCGCACAAATTTTTTTTGTCTTTTGTTAATATACTATTAGTGTTTTATATTGCAATATCTTTTACAATCCATCAACCTATTTTTCTAAATCTATTATTATAGCTCGCTCGAAAATATTGCTGTTGCAGTAATAAGTCCACCATATGTACTTAACAATTTAAGTTGGTAAAAATATAAAAAAATAAAGGTTTATATGCGGGTGTCATATTTTTAGGGTTTATTAAAAAGAGAAAATAAACATATACAAGATCACTCACACGACCACCCGTTCATAAGTTATAATGGGTTACTTGGAAACAATACCATATAGCAGTTTGAAATTTGGTAAATGTATTAAGTATATTAATGTTCGTGTATTGCATTAGCTGATTAAGATATAGTTGATGTTCAAAAATATTTATAAGAAAGTTTTATTATGTATTGAACATTTTTAATCTTTAATTTTATGTGCCGTCTAGAGTATTAAAATTTAGCATTGAAAGAATGGATTAAAACAGACTAAAATATATTTTTTTAAGTTTTGTATAATTCTAGAGATATAGATCGGAACTGTTTAAGTCAAAATTAAAAGCAGTGTTGTTACGTGTTTACCTTAAGTTTACTGGATTACAATAGCAATGATATAAAAAAAAGTTTTTTTTAAATATACCATAATTTTATGCCAGTGAAAGATATACTAACAACTATTATAACATGGTGAAAAATTATACTAATATTAATAATTATACTAATATTTGTAAACAGTTTAACAGAAATGCTATATCCACGAAGGCCAATGCGTACGGGACGCCTGTTAATATGAATTCTACTCGTATTTATACAGACCGGTTTCTTTACTTAACCTGCGGTAACATAATATTTTTACGTTAATTTAAAGTGATACGTTAAAAGATAGGTAAAACCATGCGGCGCTATTTCGACTGTGATCCTGCCTGGAAAATATTAAACGGTCAGTTTGGACCTCGGGCAGCAGTCGTAAAATCAATTAGGCGGTCTTTAACTCTTTGTCTTATGTTGGTGAATAACATAAAAACCAACCAATACAACATATCATATTTGAATCTGCCGTTAACCACTTCCACTACCCAGTTGTACATAGTGGCCAGTTTAGATTCACTGACCTTATCAGTTGTCAGTTGGGCCTTTAATCTATCCTTTGAGGATGGGACTTGGTATTCGTAACCGCAAGCTTTGATATCAGGTAAAATAAATATATAATTTGGTCCTAATAAACAATGAATTGGATTTTTACAATTACCCATAATATCATTCATTATAATCTTTGCACCTGTCTTTATAGCGGCGTATGGTCCTTTTACATCAATAACATTAGCGACCACCAGGAAAGGATTTAGGAGGTTTTGAAACTTATGTAAGCTGTGTGATTGAAACCGAAGTAGGAAGTTAGCAGTTTTATGTACATAGACATAAGTCCCACCGCATATTAAAGTTTTTTTAAGATTTTCATCGTCTCCATATATAGATCGAGATATAGTCAGGTTTCGATTTAGAATATTATTTCTGCTTATATGGCGCAGTCTTACATGAAGGCCAACACCGTCATTATTAAGGCATTCACGTGCTATAGCCATGAATCGTTGAAGGTTTGCCTTGTCATATTATATCTTGTCAAAGTCTTTCGTTGGTATCACCAGTTCACAGTTTTATGAGAAAAACAACTAGAGCAACTTTGGATCTTTATACAAATTTTTTACTTAATGAAGAAGTTTGTTCCATTATGGAATCGAACTTATCGCAAGTACGTTCAGTCTAATATGAATCGCTTCATCAGTCAAAGTACTTCTCATGTTAAAATCTAGCCTATATCCGCGTTGTTCAGCTTTCTTCGTCATATCGTCAAAATACCCTTACTACGCTGCATTAAAGTCATGAGTGATGTTGCAGAATTGAGGTAGTTTGGCTCAGTCAATGTTACCTAAGTGTTCTTGGTACACTTCTGAATCATTGGGCATGTACAGTTTGTAATCATAAAACGTATGTAACTTTATAATTTCCAGGATTGACTGGCGATTTTAGCCGCTGTTGAATATACAATGCTTGGGAATGTTTGATGCTCTCGAATACTCAGGAACATAAACTATTTCCACTGTGATTCGTCACGTGCTTCTTATATAGGAGGCGGTTTGGTTGCATTTACTACCCTTTGCCACCACCGGTGGCATACACTCTATCTGTTATCAAATACAACCTGAGAAAAGTCGTTAGTTAAGATAGGTAATAAGTAGGTATTGATGATTACAGGGGATACAGCGTTTTACATCTTTCAAGCCCGAAGCCAACTTCTGTGATAGCGGCATAAAAAATATGATTTAATTTAGTCATGATGTGTGAACTGACTCATACATATACGATATAACGACTACCGCTGATGTGTGAACGGACTCATGCATATACGATATAACGACTACCGCTGATATTTTTTAATGTACAAATATACAGATTAGTAACCAACTGAAAAAGTCAGCTACCGACTTTGCTGTACATGTGCTTTGTTTCTTAGAATGAAACTAGACCCTAAACTTCCCGCTCTTTTGTTTACTTTTACTTTCATTGACCATTGTTGTACAGTACCAGTTATGGAAATTGGTACCTTTCAATTATCTAGTACCAATTATTGTTCAAACTTCAAAAGGTGTTTTGTTGTTTTGATGGAATTATTTCTTCGAAAACAAGTATAAGGATTATATAGTCGCTTAATTCGGCGTAACGTTGAAAGAAATATTAAAATAATCAATAGCATTGAGCTGGGACTTTTGGTTTTGGTTACTGTTATAATACAAATGTTTATCAATACATCGCGTCGTTCTTAACAGTGTTATCGTGAACGAGTTTCATTGTAACTGTATTTTGAAAATAAAGTAATATAGTTACATTTAAATTAAGGTGATTTTACGTGTTCATACACTAACATTATCAGTACTAATCAATTTTTAACTTTTGAAATATCTATGACTTTAGATTGAACATCGCAATAACTGAAAAGATGGTTCTCGTAAGACACTTGAAAGTATATTATAAACCTACTAGAATGGTTTTATAAAAAATTACGTGTTTATTACACTTATTATGATAAAAAAAATGATGACCATGATCATCGCTATTTCAGATATACGGCTATTAATAAACTTATTTCAATTAGCCTCAAAAATACTTTCAAGTAGGTGTTTCTATTTCATGAATCCTTGCGAATTTCAATTTTATGTCATATTTTAGAAGAAAAAGATTTATAACGGCGATGGTACTGGTACGTGCAGAACCCGCGACACTCCGAGAGCATCCATTTATGCCCTTGATGAATGGTGAGAATGTTACCGGCTCTGATTTTATGTTATCATGCATGCGTATTATGAATGAAGCTTATATTTATCTCTAAAATTGCACTCTCTTGAACATATTTTTCGAACTTTGGTCGTATCTTTGGAAGATCATCATTCAAAAGATGTCGCTGTATTTTCGGCGTTAGAAACCTCTACGACACATGATACGGTTAGGGGACACTTCCATAGTAAGAAATAGTTCAATCTATAAACACTTAAATAGTTCACACTTCAAGCTCAAGTCAACGTTAAAAATAGGTACAAGAGTTCAAGAGATAGCTGGGGTCAACGAGAAAGCTGTTATCGAAGTATAAAGAGCGCCAGGTCGAAAAATTCTCGGGGAGCGTAGTCACACAATACAAACGAACGACTGATACCTGCATGTACGTGCCTGGCTGATAGCGGAGGGAGGGGTAGGGGAATTATTGAATTCATAACTGGTTGCCAGGTAGCGTGTTTCGTCAAGTGACTCTTAATGATGCACAAACAAGGGCAGTGGATTACGAAATTTTTTTAAGGGCAGTGGATTATGAAATATTTCATACGAACGTCCTTTTCCAATTACTAAAGCATTATACATGTCAGCTATAATTATACATAGCAGAGTATAATTCTGAAAAGACTCAGATTTAGAACTAAACGCCATAATAACTTCTATTTAGCTCAAAAAGAGCCATTCAACGACGTATCACTCATAGCTATTGGAAGTGAGAACCAACATTTTGCATAATTTTTTGTTACAATTCGGACAACCATCTTTAGGCTTATATAGAGTCGTATATTACAGATGTTGGATAAATGTCACAACTCATGACATTAAATAAAAATAAGAAGAATTCTTAGAGAAAATTGTGAAAGCGTGCATGAAATTCAGACTAAATTCAATATATTTAATATTTCCGCTCATCCACTTTCAGATAAAACAAAACACTTAATAATTCTAAGAAATCAGTAAATTTTTATTACTTTTTATACTTTTGATTACTTTTTATTATATTTATACAACTTTTATTAGAAAGAATATATCTCAACAGGTGAAATATTCTATATCTGTATTTGAACGGATGTTACTGCCAGTATGCTTCTCATATAATATGCGTAATTGTTTTTATTTCGTAAATAATGTACAATCCGTATATTTTAATAAATATAAACATAATTTTTATTTATTCTTTAAACGGAATATTAAATCAAAAGGCTCAGTCACATCATATTTATTGTTAAATCGTATTTGGGATACATAGGATATTTTAATTAGTTATTTGAAAAAATGGAAATTTTTTTTTAAAGGATTTGACAAAGAGTTCAAATAGTTCAATATTTTAACAACTGATGACAATGTATTTTAATTTACGAGGGAAGAGAAATATGTCAATGACCATTATCATTATGGTATGGTTAGATATTCACTTTGGTTTTATTTTAAGTCATTAATAACTTTGCTAGTATAGCATTTTTATGATTTTGGAAAATAATATATAATATGTGAAGCAGGGTTAGAAAAATTTAATTTTTCGTTAAAGTTATCGAATTATTTACTAAGCCGATATCAGTTTTTAGCTGAAATGGTAGTAAAAACAGCTTTTAAAAGAATTTTAAAATGAGAAATATTCGACACTAAATATTTTTAAAACGAGAAAATAAATCGTTTTAAACCGTATTTTAATCAAATTGGAGAATATGAAATACAAATTATTTCTGTGTTGAAATTTCCGTATTAATCTAAACTTGTAATTAAGCACGAGTGAATGCACTTGAGTATCGAAGATGATAGATTGTGTATTGAAGTGAATAATTGATATGGCTTAAATGTGCAAAATATTTTGAACGTAATGGAAACGTATTCGTAACAGTGATATTAATGTAATTGTTCACTCATTTCAGAAATAATAAATTGCCAAATACTGAGAATAAACACAATGAAGTTTATAATTAAGTGCAATGTATTGATTTTATCCATAGAAATATATCTATAAGACTAGATAATACAATTAAATCACGATAATTATGTGAAGAAATTGTTTTTTATTTTTGGACTTCATGATACATGACTTTTGTAACCACCTAGGGGTTATATTGCAAAAAAAAATAATTGCATGGAATGAAGAATAAGAGCATTAAACCCATTTGTCAAATTTTTGTACACTTGTGTATGAACCAAGTTAAAATTGCTGGTTGAATATATATATATATATATATATATATATATATATATATATATATCTATATATATATCGATGTGTTTTTAGAAAATTATATGTATTACATTGAAAAAACATTGTGTTTATTTTATGGCAGTCCGCTTACTCGGTCAGAGAAGACGTAAATTGAATATATTGAAAAATTAATTTATATTTATACAAGAACAGAAGTCTGAAAGTCTACTTATACAACAGATACCAGTATTCCGGTTTTCAGTCGTCTGCCCATACGAAGTAGCGGATACCGCTTGTTTGGTAATAATTGTGTTTTGGTTGATGCACAACCTTTTCATTTCTACGTATTATTTTGGTGTGTTTCATTTTAATTTGCTTCATATTTATTTATAAACTTCCCATAGCAAATAATATATGTAACATTATACGCTTCACTTTGGAAAACGGCCCTAATTTATTGAAATTTATTAAAATGAATATGAAAGAGCTGTTTTTCTGATATTAATAATTACATAAGAATAATTAGTTACTGTTTACATACATATGAAAATAAATTGTTACCAAATTTTTACATAAAATGTTATATGAATGATTGGTAAATGATAAAATTTAAATTAAATAAATATTTTATTAGAGCTATTTCCTCTTCAAGTATCGCAATAAAAAACAGTAATTTTGAAGATGAATTTCAACTATTAATCACCATTTAAGGACATGTTAAGAAATTATTCTTTTGCTCTAATGCGTCGACATTTTGTGAATTTTTTTTTAAATTATACAAATATTTCATTAATTTTTGTTTAGTTTATCTTCATTCCATATATAGAAGAGTATGCTAAAACATTAATGGTTTATGTTATTTATATAGTGTCTATGCAAAATGTGAATCTGTATTTTGATACGATAAAACAAAAGAAACCGATTTTTATGAAATATTTATTAAAATACTTACTTAAGATATTTTATAATACTTTTTATTATTTTTATACCATCTCTTTGATTTTTACACTTATATTTTACGATTTTTGATTGAAAAAGCCCACATGGTTAGACATATTAAACGAAACTTTTCCATTTAAGCACTTAAACCACGTGCTCTTCCTTGTAAAGTTTAAACTATAAGAACTGATATCTATTTCACTCAATGTATTTTGTATTTTCTCCAGTTTATTTATTTATTCACGTACTTTAATGTTTGATACATTAAAGTACGTGAATAAATGATACATATGGTGGACGCATTACCATGAGAGCAAAATTTCACACCAACCAGAACACCAGTCCAACCCCGCTCGACAATCGACCGGGAATCGTACCCGGGTACCCAGTGTGCCCGTTGCACATAGGTACCCGTTGCGCCTCAAAGGCCGTATGCCTTGTGATCAGCCAAACATACCACGGCGACGATTAGTTTACGAGGGTATTACACTTCTCTTCATATTCCATCTCCATCAATTATGGTAGAGGGCAACCATAGAACTATGGCATAACCATCAAATCTTAGCGTCATTATTGCCTTATTTAAACTTTTGAGGGTGTTCTTCAATTTAGTTTCTAAAGTTTGGTGCCAGATCTGCTTTGGATTCCTTTCCGTGAAGGTTACTATCCAAAGTTTGCTTAGGGATATGTACGGAGAGGGAACCTATGTCAACCTGTGACTAATCCAGTTCCGATTTCAGTGTTTTATTTGATGCCCAGTCAGTATTTCTTTCCATGAAAATATAGTCTTCATAAGATACTTTCTCAGCAATAATAACTATATAGATAAAGCAATAAAAAACATCGGGAACATTATAAAACTTAATTTAAAAAAATAAAAATGTATAAACAATTACATGAAGATGTCAACTGAAAATAAAAAGGACTGTACAGAAAAATTCTTCAACAAAATATATCGGTAGAGAAATAGTCATTTTCTGGTTACTAAAAAACAACATTGTTACTAATATTTAATCCTTCATACTTGCCATCCACGACTAAAAATACTAAATATTAACTGAAATTACCACAAAAGAAATAAATGTCTAATAAAACATGACAATGCACAAAAAGTTTAATGAAGATTCTGCACACAATCAACTGAGACCGTAGACAACACACAATATGAGTTACCAAAGAATATATAATTATATATATATATATATATATATATATATATATATATATATAAATTCTTTGGTAACTCTTATTGTGTGTTGTCTACGGTATCAGTTGATTGTGTGCATAATCTTCATTTAACTTGTTGTGCATTGTCATGTTTTCTTAGGCATTTGTTTCTCTGGTTGTAATTTCAGTTAATATTTAGTATTTTTAGTTTAAATTAAATTAACTTAATAGAGTGAAGTATTTTATGCAAATTGTTAAAGAGTTTTCATATATGTACAAAATCTAATTGACAAAATAGAAGGCACAGGAAGAATAGTTTGCTAATCTCTCTTGTTGCTTACTAAGGTTCCAATAAAAAGAATCCTTGAAAGCTATTTATTGTCCATATTTACTTCTTAATGCTTCGAAATCCAATATCAGAGAAACATGTTTGTCTGGTTTACAATTTCGAAAATGAAAACAACACATCACGTATAATATATTCCTTCATTCCGTTAAAATAACGCCTTAAATAATAATTCAAATAAATAAAACAAAACGTTAACGTGTAATTTGCGAGGTTCTACTCCCTTTTGTATTGCGGGCGCCCATCGACCGGCGCTAATTGCGAGGAGCTCGCATTCTGCTTGAGAGTGCGTGTGATACCGCAAGCGGTGAATTGAAAATAAGGCGTTATTATACGCGGAAAATATATTTGCTTTATTTGTAAATAAGTCTATGTAGAAAAATGAAAAAATATTTTTAAACTAATAAAACTGATTGATATATTGTTTTCAAAATATGCATTTGTAATAGAAATTTTAAGTTCAGTCACCATTTGTAATAGATTTATAAACGAAATTGTAAAAATTTTAAAAATATACTTCTATTCAAACTAGTAATACGATATATTTTCCGAACCAATACTCGTATTTTAAGCCGAGAAAGTCTTTTATGAAAACTATATTTTTATGGAAAGAGTGCATCAAATAAAACACTGAAATCGGAACTCGTTTAGTCACAAGTTTACATGGGTTCCCTCCCCGTACATATCCCTAAGCAAACTTTGGATAGTAAACATCACGGAAAGAACCTTAGCCGCCCAAAGCAGATCTGGTACCAAACTTTACTAACTGAAGTGAAGAACACTCGCAAAGGTTTAAATAAGGCAATAATGACGCTAAGATTTGATGGTTATGCCGTAGTTCTATGGGTGCCCTCTACCATAATTGATAGATATGGAATATGAAGAGAAGTGTAATACCCTCGTAAACTAATCGTCGCCGTGGTATGTTTGGCTGATCACAAGGCATACGGCCTTTGAGGCGCAGCGCACCCCGGGTGCCCGGGTACGATTCCCGGTCGATCGTCGACCGGAGTTGGGCCGGTGTTCTGGTTGGGGTGAAAGATTGCTCTCATGATAATACGTCCACCATATGTATCAATTTGATACATTAAAGTACGAGAATAAATAAATAAAATAATAACTAAGCTATAATACTTTTGCGTTTAATTATAATGGTATCCAATCAGAGGCAACTGGAGAAAATACAAAATACATTGAGTTAAATTGATCTCAGTTTTTACAGTTTAAACTTTACAAGGAAAAGCACGTGGTTTAAGTGCTTAAATGGAAAAGTTTCATTTAATTTGTCTAACCATGTTGGCTTTTTCAATTAAAAATCGTAAAATATAAGTGTAAAAATCAAAGAGATGGTATAAAAATAATAAAAAGTATTATAAAATATCTTAAGTAAGTATTTTAATAAATATTTCATAAAAATCGGTTTCTTTTGTTTTATCGTATCAAAATACAGATTCATATTTTGCATAGACACTATATAAACAACATAAACCATTAATGTTTTAGCATACTCCTCTATATATGGAATGAAGATAAACTAAACAAAAATTAATGAAATATTTGTATAATTTAAAAAAAAATTCACTAAACGTCGACGCATTAGAGCAAAAGAATAATTTCTTAACATGTCCTTAAATGGTGATTAATAGTTGAAATTCATCTTCAAAATTACTGTTTTTTATTGCGATACTTGAAGAGGAAATAGCTCTAATAAAATATTTATTTAATTTAAATTTTATCATTTACCAATCATTCATATAACATTTTATGTAAAAATTTGGTAACAATTTATTTTCATATGTATGTAAACAGTAACTAATTATTCTTATGTAATTATTAATATCAGAAAAACAGCTCTTTCATATTCATTTTAATAAATTTCAATAAATTAGGGCCGTTTTCCAAAGTGAAGCGTATAATGTTACATATATTATTTGCTATGGGAAGTTTATAAATAAATATGAAGCAAATTAAAATGAAACACACCAAAATAATACGTAGAAATGAAAAGGTTGTGCATCAACCAAAACACAATTATTACCAAACAAGCGGTATCCGCTACTTCGTATGGGCAGACGACTGAAAACCGGAATACTGGTATCTGTTGTATAATTAATTTTTCAATATATTCAATGTTTTGCAATGTAATACATATAATTTTCTAAAAACTCATCGATATATATATATATATATATATATATATATATATATATATATATGTATATATATTGAATCAGCAATTTGAACTTGATTCATACACAAGTATACAAAAATTTGACAAATGTGTTTAATGCTCTTATTCTTCATTCCACGGAATTATTTTTTTTGCAAATATCTTCGATGTGCACGCAAAGTATACAGTTTAATCGTATGTATAGATACCCATATGTTTCTTAATCGTGATAGCGCGAAAAATATTTCAATGTCAAAGGTTATTTAAAGTTACTTTGATATTGAAGTCCTAGAAGAAAATAGTCGATAAAAGCACGCATGGCTGCTAAAATTCTTTGTGTTTGTAAAGGAATATTTTATTAAATGTAGTTACTCCGGCTTTTCTATGTCGAGATTTTTTATTTTATTTTGTATGAGAACGTTTATTGTTTGTTAATTATAAAAACATCGTTAGCAAAAACATATTTAATGATATTGATGTTATCCCACTTGAATTTTTTTAAAACCATTTTATTATATTTCTGACACTGAATTTGATCTTTGTGTTGTGATGTTTGGACATGAGCCTAAATAAGAATTATATTTTCTGTAAGTATATATGAATTTTATTCGGGTTAATTAAAATTTTGCCTTACATGTTATTAATCTAATTTAGGTAAATAATGCTTAACGATAAGGAAGGAGTAATAATTGAAAAACAAAAGTATGTATACAATAAATATCATATTACCAAGGAGATAAAAAAATTAATGCAATAAAATTTGGAAATTTGTCGTTTAATACTAATATGTTACAGATGATCTCCTAACGAGACAATTTAAATCACTTATACCATGCACAGTGCGTTGCATTGGTAGTGTCTTAGTTAGATTGGTAAGGTATAGTTCAGATTGTGAACAATTTATTTTGAAAATTTATCAAATATTTGCCGATGACGAAAAAAGCTAGTTAAGATAAGTAAGGAGCATAAATTTTTTCACTGCAAATTATTGAAAATGAAAATGAATAATATTACGTATTCTGTGAAATCCGTGAAAACTAGACACTGAAAGAGAATTTTTCTTTTGCCATGAATAATCGATAACACGTAGTTTACGGGAGACTCCATAAAATACTACTTACTAAAATGTTATGCGGTAAATAAACAGATTGGAAATATAAGTTCGAGAATAATGGAAGATGTGAACATCTACGTCTTTCACTCCAGAATAAAAAAAACCAGTTTCTGGTAAATAATTTGGAATAAAATAAACTTATACATAGCTCCAACTTGCCACTGATAATTTCTCCTGGTTATTTTTTATTCGGTTCAGTTCATTTCATTCAACTTATCTCTAAATAAGAAATCAATAAATTTTTGTAATACAGTAAATATGATTATGAACTTTTTGTAATTTAAGATAACCATTAATATTATTAACAAGTTCCGCACGTGAATATTTGGTCACAAATTTTCAATAATTGTTCTTCAAAAACAAAGTTGCTTTTCACATCTAAAGAAAATCTTACAAAAAAACAACACATACACACACACACACACACACACATATATATATATATATATATATATACATGGATTTTTATATAATATCAAATATATTCCCCCACGTCATATTACAACTGAAATATTTCCCCCCACTTTGATTCTCTTTCTCCATTGTCAATTTACTGATTTAAAAAAAACTTGCTCTCCGATTAATATTTTTTGGGAAGATTGTATTATACTTGGAACACTACGACATCCAAACTTGATACTGATACTAGGAACACTACGACATCCAAAATTAATATATACTCAAACCCCTATGTGGTTACAAAAGTCATGTATCATGAAGTTCAAAAATAAAAATAAAAAACAATTTCTTCACATAGTATTACAATTTAATTGTATTATCTAGTCTTATAGATATATTTCTATGGATAAAATCAATACATTGCACTTAATTATAAACTTCATTGTGTTTATTCTCAGTATTTGGCAATTTATTATTTCTGAAATGAGTGAACGATTAAATTAATATCACTGTTACGAATACGTTTCCATTACGTTCAAAATATCTTGCACATTTAGGCCTTATCAATTATTCACTTCGATACACAATTATCGAAATAAAAATTGCTATGAGTGCATTCACTCGTACTTAATGACAAGTTTAGATTAATACGGAAATTTCAACACAGAAATAATTTGTATTTCAAATTTTCCAATTTTATTATAATATGGTTCAAAACGATCTTGTTTTCTGGTTATAAAAATGTTTAGTGCCGAATACTTCTAATTTTAAAATTGTTTTGTTGTTTTTACTACCGTTTCAGCTCAATACTATATATATATATATATATATATATATATATATATATATATATATATTTGTCATTCTATAGCAATCAGCTCAAATACAAAAGAGTTACGGAAGCTCCTTTAAAGCCAATGTGCATTTTGAGATAAAAATATATTCCTCACCATTTACAATTAATGATCGTGCTCAAGTTCTTTCATTGTAAGTGCAAAAATAGAACATATAAAAACCCAATTTGTGATATTTACATTTCTTTATTATAGGGCGTATTAACATACCTACTTATAGGCGTGCGTAGTTTTTATTTATTTATTTACCTACTTTAATGTATCGAATTGATACATATGGCTCACTTATTGCTACGAGATCAGTGACTAAAATCATAAAATGTCAATAAAAAAATGTCATAGTCACCCAGAAGAAGTTATAGATGGCATAGCAGATGATTAAAATGAAAGGTTTTGGCCTTATACTAAGATTAGATAGCAGGATATCGTTTAGGCGAATCTAGTGTATATCGTGATGAAGTTGAAAGTTTTCGGTTGAGTTCTAATTCGTTCATAAAACAGATATTACGGTTACATATACAAATAATGCATATAACGTTATGACACGTAAAATACATATATATGTATATATATATATATATATATATATATATATATATATATATATAAAGTAAAATGAATGCTCAAAATGAATTAAGTTCGATAAATGTACAAAAATCTAAATGAAAAGTATTTTAACTACATTGAAATAAATGTAATTCACGTGCCAGCAAGGCATTTGCTTTATTGAAGCGAATTGTAATGATTTGCGTAATTTTGTTGCACCACTTTCTGTTAAACTATTTTCTGGATGGGTTGCACTCGGGTCGATTCCATTCATTGAAGCACACGACATTTTTCGTTTTGCTGTCAGGTGCGAGAACGAACAAAGCGGATGGTTTGCGAATACGTGAACATGGTGCATACAATTGACCATGCGAGAAACATTCATTTTCTAGATTCAGGCCATAAGCACTGACTGTGTAGTCTAGTGATTTGTTGCACAATGAAGCAATTATCGATGAGCGCATAATCACAGATGTCATAGCTTTACAAAGTGAACATCTTCGAAGTCACAACGCGTCACAATGCACGCTTCATCAAACTTACTTCACTATTGAAAATACTATTCGCTAATGAATTTCAACTATTTGAATTACTATTGAAAATTACTACTCACTATAACTATTAGAAGTCAATATTCGCCGATGAATTTCAGAAAAAATCGTTTGAAGAGAATTAATTTAATCGAATTTAAATGCAGTAACGGTTGAGAACTGAATAAAAATTGTTGAAAATGAATTACATTTTTTGTCCGTGTCTGTCATTTATGACAAACTTTTTTTTATTTCTGTCATTCATCACATATAAAATTATTTGTATTTTTCTTACTTTTCCAATGCGCGAGAAAACTTCTCGAAATCGAGACGAAAAAAAAAATTCATTGAAATTAGGCAATCCGTTCTCGATATACCATTAAAAAAATCGTTCCATACAAAATTTATGGCAAAATGAATCTTTTTCATAAATTTTTTTCGTGATTTTTTCCGATGTTTTCATAGTTATTCTGTTATTCGGGAAGTGAGGATGGGGAAAAATTCAAAAAATCAAAAATCGTGAAAATTGGTCCAGCGTTCTTGAGTTATAAATGATATAACTAACCCAACTTTGTTTATATATATATATATATATATATATATATATATATATATATATATATATATATATATAGTATTATTTTGACTCCTGTAAATACTAATAGGCCTAACCAAATCCTAATTGTTAAACTCACTTATCTGACCGATATCTCAATACTCATTACTGAAAACTTGAAGTTGAAATGACGTCAAAAATGGGGTGACCGCCACCTGCATTAGAAGTGCGAATTATTTACAATAGTATGACAGTTTCGTAATAAGATGATAATTTTTTTAGGAGGAAATGTACGTGTTTTATATTATATCAACATATCTGCAATGTAACGCAATAACACTAGCGGAAAATATTAGGTATGTCATCGCAATATTATTAAGACATAAAGATGATTTACCATAGCTGAGCCTATAACGATATCTGGAAAAAGTCACTTTCATTTTACTGATGATCTTCCAATTACTGACTTGCGGATTGTCGTACGTAAGAAGCGTGACATAATGTGCCTTTATGCAGTGAAAATATAGTCTACGCACGTACTGAAAAACCACGTCTATGACACAAGTGTATTATTCCATATTTTTAATATAGCATAAAACCGTCGTGAAACATATTGTTTAAAAAGAATTCTTTAACAATATTTTCATAGTGCACTTGCACACTATTTTAAGGTGTATTTCCTCATTACAAGTTAAACGAGTAAAGCCTCCAGGTGCCGTCTCATTAGTGCGCAATAAAACAGCAAGCTATAGGCCCGTACGTGACCTCATTAACCTAACTCAACTGTGCTATTTGTCGATCATTTGCTGCTGCGCATATTTCAATGTCGACATTTTAGAATTTACATACCGCTTTCCCGTGCCTCGCTCCCGTCGGGCGTTTCCTACACAGATAGTACGAGTGGGATTCAAAGATTAGGGCGGCAACTCAGCAAAGGTGCAAAGGAGATAATGAATGGAACAAAAACTTTCCAAACATAATATAATTTTAACCCAGTGTATAACTCTGTAAAGAAGCTTTAACAGTTTATGAACTAAATTGAATTTAAAAAGATTTAATCTTAATTTTTTTTTTAATAAATCCAGAATCAGCAAAGGAAGTGAAATAAACGTAAATGCTATAATTAAATATTTTTTCTCTTATTTAAATCAACAAATTTTACGATTCTCAAAAACATATCCTATTTCGTTCCCTAAATTCATAAAAATACAACAGCCGAAGACATCTACAAAAATTAGATAACTTTTATCACACTCGAACCATGCAAAAGCAGATCAACAGTCCAACTACATCTTCACGGCCCAAACCTCTCGTCCGACACAGAGGCGATATAATGTATTCAGGGCGTGAAGCGAAGTTAATGGGAGAAGGCTGCTTCATTATCATAATTTAAGGAGACACGTCACGATTTTCAAAGCAGGCGTTACTTATCGCTTTTACCCGACGTAGAAGTACGAGGTATCCGCGTAAAGCGCCTTGTAAACTATGTGCTTTTTTAGCTTAAGTTTAGCCTCGGAGATTTTTATCTAACAATTTTTATTTTTTGATGGGGGTCGATGAACTCGGAACTTTTTTCATTATTTCCAGTTTTCAAAGAATTCTTCTTTGCCTCGCTTTTGTTTCCGGCAAAATGTAGACTATATTAACTTGTGTTTAAAGTTTTAACCAAATAGAAGTGCGCTTTTACTTAATCTTTTTTAAACGATCTCACTGTTACGACATAATTAAGACATTCGTTATAACCAATATATCATTATATAATCTTACTTGGTTTTCTCGTCAAGTATTAAATGATTAATAGTAATGTTTGCCTAGGGGTACTGAATAGTAATGGAATTTTTACTTAAAAATATGAATTGCTTTTATCTAAGCGTAAGGGTATGGTGTAGTTTTTGTTACGTGATGTGAACAGAAGGTACAACATACCCTTATGCTTATACAAAATCAATTTATTTTTTTAGGTAAAATTCCATTATCATTCCATTACTATAAGGGTCAGATAATTAAATATCCCTTCTCTTGTTTTGTGCATGAAAAACATAAAAATTATGGGATAATTAAAGATTAATAATCAAAGGTTAATAAAGAATTTTTTTAAGTTATTATAAGCTCCATATTATTAACTTAATTAGGCATTATTTGACATATTTCTATTTAATTCGATATTGCTATTAGATGTAGATACATTAAAAAGTATTTTCTGATAATTAATAAAGTAATTATTTCTTTAAGTTCACATACAGTGATTATTAGGTGTCGTCGAAGGAAATGGTTATGTATGAACAAAAACATGAATATAATAGTGTGTCTAGATAAGCGAACAATATATTTTATACGCATGCCAATTGATAAACATTTCCTTATTTGCTTGCTGAGTTACTCGATAATAAACAATTTCGAATTCACAATATTAGTAAGTATTAATTTTATATTGGGATATGATATAATAAACTAAGTGTTATTTTAAAAAAAATAATGAACGATACTATCCGTGATCTACAATTCGAATTTAGACACAAGCTAACGACATTTGGCATTAGATAGCGCCACATGTATAGATGATCAGTTATATTGCGCTTTTGAACTGTTTCTGTGTATGTTTTTAAAAGTACATAAATATACCTCTTAAAATTTATGAATTGTACTCCAGGTTATCTAATAATATAATACCTTTATTGTCCAACAATTTGAATGTTGAATTTATTTTTTCACGTGTCTAATAAATTATTTACAGGTGTTATTATTTAATAAATTATATATGTGTATATGGTATCTAGTTAGAAACTACTTAAAAAAAGGTAATTTATGTAATCTTATCTTCGCAAAAAACATTATTTTTAAGAAAATAATATTATCCTCTATTACACTGTGTCTAGTGTAATATTTGCTTCAAATTTCATTAAAAAAATCCAATCTTCCCAGGAGTTCTACGAATTTTGCCTATGTATTTATATCCCGGTTGTATTCAATATCACTTTAGCTTTGTTGTAACTATAGTTTTTTTAACAGCGACAGACAGAAAGTAGAGAAAGGTAATTATTTCAGAATAAGCCAGATTATATTTTCTGGAAATTTTATTAACACAAGTAAAGGAACAATTATATTTAAATACTTGTGTGACGACGAATCCTTGCTCTATCATATAATTCATAAGTATTGAAATAATCGGTTAGTAAATGGTTCATCATTCATATTTATTGAGAGGGTCAGTTAGTAAGTCATTCGTTCATAAAGGTTCTGACATTACTTTATCTCATTAACAGAATATTTCTAATATAAAATTCAACATTTTTAATTTCTGTCTCATAATCAATTATAGAAATTTCACCAACAGAAAAGAAGGGAAGGATTTAATAAGACCGCTTGCGTTATTTTTTCACAACTGTGTCCAAAACGTGCCCCTGTTAATGGCTGGCACAAGAAGACAAGCGTATTATATTCCTTTCAGTATTTGCTTATTAGTTTTACGCTGTGAAATTTTTTTCCTGGGTGCTATTTTTTGTAGTTCAACGTTGATTTATTAATGTCAAGAGCAGTGTTTCGACGTACTTACTACGTTGTGAAACTGTCGGGTTTTTTTATTAAAACTCGGGAATGCTTCGCGAATATTTCATGAATTTTTTTCAGTGTTGGAATTTCTAGCTGAGTTTACTCTCTTCTTATATAAGAAAATGCAAGGGTTTTATTTTTTTTGTATCTAAGCTTCTTTGGAATTAATTATTACTTACTTGCTTTATTTAAAGAAAATAAATATATTCAGGTAATTCAGAAGCATTAAGTCACCACTTGCTAAAATATGACGTTAATATAAATATAAGAAAAGACGTCTAATATATATATTTAATCACATTTATAAATATTTGTTTCTATAAAAATCATTATAATTATTTTAGAAAATGCAGTGTTTTTGAAAAACATTTTAAGTATATATTTATTTTCCCCCATATTTAATTACTATTAAGTCTTTTCTATTTTTTATTTAAACGATAATAAAATGTATGCAATATAAAACGGTTTCCTTATAAGTTCGATCAATCCGCACATCTCTGTGTCTATCATAGCTGATTGTGTCAGGAATCTCTTCACGCAGAAACGTGAAATTTGGCAAAGTGATAAAGCATAGAAATGAATTCCTGGGAAACACTCAATAATATCTCATTAATAAACTCTTCTATAAATTAACTTTAATTGCCTTCATCGAACTCAAACAATTCCTAAAACCATCCATTGTTTTGATTGAAACAACCGTTTTAACCTGACCATGACGTGACGATATTGTTATAGTTGAATAATTTAAAAGGGGACGATAATAAACACAGTTACAAGTAAAGAATATAGAAAGTTACCACAAGAAATACCATTGCAACTATGGAATTTAAAAAGTGATAAACAAAAATTTTTTTATACCTAAGAATTCAAAAAGTCTTAATAACAAATATTTTAAAATTTTTGGGTTCTTTTTTTGCAAGCCTTTATTAAAATAATTGCCACTAAAAGTCGATTCAATATATACATTTTTTTCTCGCTTCTCCACTGAGTTCATTTCGCTTCTATATGTCATAGGTTGATACCGATCGAATAGGGATAAGGAAAGGATAAGGAAGCCGTCAAATAGGGATAAGGAAGATAATCATTATGTAGACGTCCTTAAATCAAATGAACAAAGTCCAGAAGGTTTCGGGTAATATTCTTATCCATTTGCCTCGTATTATAGATGGTGCTATCAATACACAGAGACATACATAGATACTCGTATGACCATCGTTCAGGATGCTGTTTGAACGAGAAAATTATTGGAAATTATTTGCTACACTTTTGCTTATGTTAGTAGCAGTGAGTGTCGTGATATTTTTCTACACTGCCTATTTGTGATCTAAAGTCTTATGTTCAAAAGTTGGTGTATAACTATAGTCGAGGATAAAATTTTATTGTGCAAGTATTAGCACTATGAAATACTGGAATCAATTATTTGATTTATTTTCGACTTATGGAAAGTATAAATAAAACATTTATATTTTATTGAATGGAATGCATCGTCAATTTTTTAGTATTAGTGACATATAAAATCGTCAGTATTATCTAAAATCTACGAATGTACGGATCGAAATACTACGGACGTAATATTTTATCCTTCATTATCTTCATATCAACGATGTGTCGCTCATATCATTTTATTTAATTTTAGCATAATTTTATTTATAACTCTCATTTTCATCGCTTCATAAATAATTTCATTTTCTTATTTTTTTATAAAGTGTAACTGTTTATCTACTGCTAGTGCCGATGTCAATCATTACATTTACTACTACGCTGATATTTCTCACCGGTCGAATTGTTGTTGGCTGTGAGCGATTGCCGTTGTAGTAATAAGTCTGCCATCTATGTAGTTGACTTCCTGAGTTTCGGCAAATTTGAATGAATAAATGAATAAATTAAATTTTGGTTTAGCCGCAACAAATTTCTTCATATTATTTTCCAAAAAAAAAACGTCAGACGCTTAAATTTAAAAAAAAATTCTAGTATTCTATATCCTTTTTGACAGTCAATTTATTCAATTTAAATTGGCTGGAAAGTTTAAGTTCAAAAATAATTTCAATTTGCATTATTACTAACAATACAGATATCAAAACCAATGCAATATATTATACCTTCTTTTTTTTAAATTGCCTATTTATTTGATAGGCAATTTTTCTCAAGTAAATTCTAAAAAAAGCCTATTTTGATTAGAAGCCAGATAATTCTCTTTAAAGGAGCCAGGCAAATAGTCCGTTTATAAACATCAATAGATAACAATAAAAATGCAGTTATTAAGGCTATAGAAACACATTGTTGGGGACGGAATAAAAATAATATTTAATAATAAAATCATGGCGTGCGAGTGCAGAAGGAATATGAAGGAGTCATTATATAATTTTTTGAATAATTATTTTTGCAAATATTTTAAAGGCCCCGTGATTTTCAAGCATGCCACGTAAATTAAATGATAAAGTAAGCATTTGTTTATGTAAAAATCGGTTCTGACCATCCTGGTGTAAAAAGTGAACAAATTTTTGCCTATTTTGTTCGCGTGTATACAAATTGAAACTATTTAAACGATCTTGTGATCGCTTATTTACAACTCTAAAGCATCTTAAATAGATTAAAATTAAAATATACAAAATGAATGTTGTCTGGATCTAACTTGAGGTCGCTTAAACAAATTTGATCGCTATCAATGTTTGTGCATTCATTGTGCAGTTGAATTTTATAAAATATCACTAAATTTATGTGTTTAGGTAACGTTTTAATAACATTTATTGCCGCAACTTTTTTTGCCAGTATTTCAAGAATCCTGCCATTCTTCTTATCACAATTCAAAATTTAAAGTTCTAGGAGCTCATGGTCTTGGATTACGTTGTAAATTCCGCCTTACCCTGCTATGAGCTCTTTTAAGGTTTATGCCGCAGTAATTCGTCGATTTGTGTTTTCAATAGTTGTATGATAAAATTATTAATGTTTTAATTTTCTATCTCTACTAACCTATCTTACCCTATTTCAGTATTTACAGTCCTATCTTCTTTTAATAATCTTTAATATCCATGTTATTATTAAAGTTACCTAAATTATTTTTAAATTGAAATATGTACTAAAAATTAATAACTTATACTTCATCAAAGACAATCTATTACAGTGTTGCACAGGACTAATTGTGTACTATTGATATTGAGTCAGTGGCTGGAAGAGATTGCTCACATTTAGTTGTAAACGTTGACTTCTATATAAATAAATAAACTACAGCTTGACGTTCATACAAAGTATGTATAACATACAAGGTATAACGTATTCATACCTTATGTACATAGGTTTTAATCTTTTCAGGGACAAACATTTATTGAGAACTGTTATTTCTGCCCATTTGCTGCTACGAACAAAAATATAACTATGAAACTGTAACTTTATCTACAACTAGACCACTAATAATACAAAAACTGACAATGGAGTATATTTGTTGTAAATTGTTTATACCTGGTGGGAGCAGAAAGAATTTATCATACCCCGTATTATATCCCAAAAAAATTGGGATTATCAAAGTTATTAAAAAAAAACCATGCCATCATCGTTGTTTACCTAGCTTTCAGTGGCTTATATATAATAAATAGATAATGAAAACATTAAATTTTTTTTTAAATTAAAATGTTTAATATCTGTATTAAATTGTCGTTGTTATTTCTCATTTTTTTAACAAGGTCACTTCTAATATATAGTATGCCGATAACGTGGTAGATAATTGAAAAAAAAATATAAATATCCCACGATAGTAGCCATATATATAGTAGCCAATAAAACCATTAAATCCGTTTATGAACTACGTCTGATTAAATAAATTGCTGATCTCAACATTTCAAAGATAAATCATCAACTTGATGTGCGAAATGGTTCAGTAGACTAAAATAAGTGGTTATCAAAATGTAATTCGAATATTTTATACTGTCTCTAATGCATAAGATATCTTAATTGTGTATATATAATGACTCCAGTACTAAAACTGAACATGATAATAAGAAAGAACTAGAACATAATTCAGGAGAAGACATGAAAAGTTTGCTCATAACATTCTCGCACATTTATTCATTATATTGTATCGGAATAATCCCCGAACGGCTAAAATTTAAATTGTGACAATTATACAGTATTTGGGACTTAAGCTACCTCATATCGATGTTTAGTAACTTTATAAAGCAGTAGACAAATGGTAGCTGCCAAAATGTTAAAGATATTCTCAAGAATTTGAAAGAAACATCATTTTATCGAAACCAAAAATTTCCGTACAATTTTTTGTTGCAAAAAACATAACGTAGATATTTGCCATTTCTATTAGACGCCCTCACAGTTACATGATACTGCCAAGTCATCAATGAAATTGATTCGAAATATACTTAGCAACATTCTCAGCTAAATACGGCAGCGCCCTTACCAACATCCGACTGAGTAAACTGTAATTTATCACGTGCAGCCAGCTATCCCGGAACTACTTCCAGATCATTATGACACCGCAATCTACAAGCTGCCGTTCCCTTGAATTATGAATGCGGGTTCCGCTCAACTGGACACAGGAGGCCGCTTTATGAGGCCTATCAAAGATTTCATCTCACTTTTTTCATCCCGCATCACTTTTACGATGACGGTTACGCCACTATATCTATAACACGATCTGAAATAGGGGAATCGGGGAAGTTTTTTGCGTAAGTAGCACTTGCTTGCGGTGGGTTACGACGTGTGGTCTGTAAGTTTTATTACGCTCTCTTGACGATTAATTTCTTTATAATTACGGTTTATTCTGACAATGAAGCGCTTGCTGACACTGAAGCTGTTATTGTTTTATCAGTGTCGTTCTACACAAAGAGTGTTATTGGTATAAATGATAAGGAGGGATTTACACTAAAATTATCGTTTTGAGTCATTGTCTTGATTAAAGTGGACTGCGAATCTAGAAAAATGATCTAAATGATTATCCCGGTATATATAAACGTCTAGTCTTATTTCCTGTACTATCTAAAATATATGAAGCTGAAATGGCAAAAAACCCTTTAAATATTTATCTGAAATATTTAAATATACATAATTTAGAAAATAGCATATTTTTTAAACTAAAATACTGTGTTTAAATTTTAAATTTCATTATAAATACAATAATTGCGCACGATCAATATTTTTTTCTAAATTAGAGTCAATTTGTTCTAAATTAGAGTCAAGAAAAGTTATTTATAAATAATTATTTGATACATATGAAATATTAAAAATCTGCAAAATAAAACGAAAAAATAAGACGAAACGACTCGATAACATAAATAATTATGGAGTAATCCAAAAAATGCTGAACCGTTAAATAAGATTATGTATACGTGCAAACAATATTCTATATTTCAAACTCATACAGCATAATGGAACACTTTTGCGGTTTTATAATAACCTAATCATGAACAAATCAATAGGTCGTAAAATAATCGAGATGACAGCTGGCAAATGAAAACATTTTTAAATTCCTTGCATACACACATTATTTTATGAACGTTTAATATTTATTTTTTATAGATTTGAGTGGGAATAATATAAGGATTCGAAAACCATTTTATGGTATTTTACGTGGAATAGATTTATAAAAATATTCTCCCTCTATTCCTAGCCTCTATTCCCTTTGGGCAACATATAAAATTATGAAGAAAATCAGGATTGATATAAATTAGCACAAAACCGGAAAACTGTAGGAAACTGTCTTCTAAATTTAATACTTTATTTTTATCCCTGTGAAACATACGATTGATATTCCCATGAATTATAATAAATAAATTAATATTCGTAAAATATCTGACAGGATTATTACCTACTTTATACAGTTTACATTTTACATGCATCCAATTGTAGCATTAGCATAATTTGAGTTCCACTCGTATTTAAAGGGTTTTTTGCCATTTCATTCTAGTTTATTCCAGTTTTCTCAAATACGTTTTAAATGTTGCAATGGTGCTTAAATGAAAGAGGTTACTATTAAGGTTTAATCGAACACGTATTTAAAATAGCCACTTTCATAATGTTGGTATAGGAAGAATGTCTCTATCCCCGAAGCAGTCTGTAAAAATAAATTGTGATTATTTATATGTATTGTTACGTTTTCTTTATATCGAGGGCAATACAAAGAATACGTATGAAATAAGTTTTTTTGCCAAAATTTTGTTATGGATTTAGTACCACATATCACTTTACATCTATTTAATTATTTTTTGACGTAACAAAAATATAAGTATCTAAAACTTTCGTGTATATATAATATTAATAATACACTTGTCTGATTCTGTACATGATAAAAGTATATTAGTCATAGTAATATATAAATGTTTTAACAAGGGTGTTATTTTACACAACATTGAGTAAAATATTTATTCTTTTACTTCTTATCTGATTTTTGATCAACCTATCTTGAAAATATAAAAACCTGTATTAGCGACACACACAGACTCTAAATTATAGTATGTATATATTTATATATATATATATATATATATATATATATACATATTTTTTTTTTGCAAATATCATAACAAATGCTTTAAATAATTATTCTCGTTAAATGTAATTTGTGTATAATCAAAATTATAGAAAATGGACGGAATATTTATTTAAAGTATTTTAATTTAGTTTTAGAAAATAAAGATTTAGAATGCATAATTAAATGAAACTACATGATGTAGTATTATATCTAATTTCTTTAATTTCTTTACCACGACCTAGGCTTCGTTGTATTAAAACATCGTCAGGTGGACTATTAGCAAAAATAGTATTTTATTATAGATATAGATTTTTTTATTACAGACCGAAGATTTTTTTATTATAGATATAGAATTAATAAAGATTAGCAAAGACTTTGTTAGATTTTTGACATAATTTTGCACATCTAATTTATTGAATATATTTAGCGTTAATTTCGTAGAAATTCATTATTCACAATTAAATGAAACTACGTGATGTAGTATTATTTCTACTTTCTTTAATTTTTTTACCACGACCTAGGTTTCGTTGTATTACAACATCTTCAGGTGGGATATTAGCAAAGATCTAGAAGATATCTTTGCTGAAATATCCCACCTGAAGATGTTGTAATACAACGAAACCTAGGTCGTGGTAAAGAAATTAAAGAAAGTAGAAATAATACTACATCACGTAGTTTCATTTAATTGTGGACATCTAATTTATTAAATCTTATTAAACACTTAAATCCGTTATCACCTTTTGAAGGAAATGTGTTAACGTATTTGAATGTGTAAATTCGCGATTCCTCGATTTATATCAAATACAAATATATCAAAAAGAAATAGGAATTAAGTGCTCTTGAGCCGCTTTGTTCGAAATGGTTATCAAATCGATGAAGAATTCTATCAAGATTTGGTATTAAATTTAAAAATATTAAATGTAATAACAATAAATAAAATAATTATTATTTGGGTTCTGGTGTTTTCTTTTCATTAATATTTGTTTAATTACACATCTGGAATTTTTGTCAAAGTTGGTATGTTTATACAATATTCAGTAAATTAAAAATATATATTTAAGGGTCTGTTTCGTGTAAACCTATCTTTTTATAAGAAATTATACTCATGTTGTTAAAATTGGATTGGTTCAATACATCATATATCTACTGAAAAAGGTACTACATAAAATTATAATAAAAAGTTAATTGTCGTCATTATTTCAAGCAAATATCAAAAGGCAAATCGATTGCGATGCTGGAATTTTGGTAATGTCTTAAAAGAAAAGTTGAACAAATTGTTTCAACTCTTGATTTAAAAAATAATAATCGCCTAAATGGATATGCACAAGATTTTAGGAATTAGGAATTAGAATTCTTAGAATCTAGAATCTTAGGAATTAGAATTACTGATGACCAGAGAAGGTTACGGTTAAATCAATTAAACATGGTATAATTAATATTAAATATGTTTCTTACGAGCACCGAGCAATACATAAGATAATGTCATTTCTCTCATAACGTTCGTTTTACTGCGAATAATTCTTTTGATTGGTTGCCAGTGACAAATTAGAAAAAATGCATGTGTGTGTGTGTGTTTGCGTGTGTGCGAGTGTGCGTGCGCATGTGCATGTGCACGTGCATGTGCGTGCGCGTATGCGTGCGTGCGGGCGCGCGTGCATGCGTGCGTGCGTGCGTTCGTGCGTGCGTGGGTGCGTGCGTGTGTGTTTGTGCCTACGTGCACACATATAAGTTGCTAGAGAAATCTATAGTTTAGCTACTCATGATGGGAAAATGTACAGAAACATATACACACACTCTTTGTAATATTTATTCCAATTTATTACAAAAGTAACGTAGATGTCAAGTATAATTATATTAACTTAATAAAAACATATAAAAAATTGGATAGTTTTTTGGTCAAGTTAATTAACCTACAGAACTGGCCCTTTGTAACCTAATTATTCAATTTGAGCCGACCGCTAGTGTGTTGTAAACATTTTTCAATATCCAACAACAAACCGGTCTCAACGAAGAGGTCGTGATGAATAGTTATTAGCGTCCCTATTTCATCAACTTATAGCAGCTAGGTAAGACTGGATATATAACTTTCCCGGTCATTCATTCCAAACCATGGTATCAATTAAGGCGATTAAACTTTGTAGACGGTTGTCACTGTGTTTCCAAAGTAATTCTACTTAGTCTTCCTTAGTTTTTATTATGTAAAACTTATTTCTAATTAACGCTGCTAAGTAATAACATTTCCCATCTGAAAACATTATGTCAATACATATTTCTCATATGCGTCTGAAAAATTAAAAAAAAACATATTTGTGAATCTTTTTTTTGTTCAAAACCAAATCTCCTGCTACCTTTTCAAATACTTGTTTTAAAATATATGTTAGTTACTATTTGGGTATATATTACGTATTTGTGACCACTAATATGCAATTACCCCAACCGTGGTTAAAAATGATTTGCCATCATATTCTTATCGAAGAAATTCTGCTGCAGGAGTAGTTTTTCTATATCTTTCATTGAAATGTCTTCAGAAAACATCCGTTTGTCGAATAATAATATTTTTTTTATTAATAGGATCCTAAGAAACTTAGGCACGAGAAAAAGGTTCTCCATTTTTATTTGTTTTAACAGGCAGACTTTTTTCTTCAGAAAGTCTAAGAGTATTGCTTGCGTTACCTAATACAAATATAACGTTACTTTTTAATGAAAAATAATTATTGTCAAAATACAAACTTTTTTTATTACAATATTGTCAAAATATAAACTTTTTAAAGTTTCATTTACAAATAGATATCTATATAAATAATATGATAACTTGTTACTATTGTTATTTCAAAAAAGGAAAAATGTTTATTTTGGAAGTGCAAGTCATAAAAAGAAACGTATGACTTTATAAGAAATATCTATTATTGTGATTAGATAATATTTGGTTAGATAACATGATAACTTTATTTATTCAATATGTTTTTTTTGAGAATCATTTTATTATTAATTTTTTCTTTAAAGTAATTTAATAAGATTCAAGAATTAATATGATTAATCTACACACAAATAAGACATTTATTACAATATGACATTTTGACATCCCTTTTGGTATTTTTGTTATTTTTTTTTACAAGAAATGACATTAGATATTATATTTTTCACTTTTAAAAATGTGAAGACAAGCATTTATTTTATTTTAATTCGAAGTAGAATTGAATTATTATTATAAAATGGCCCGGGAAGCTCAATTCTATTCTGTTTTTTTGTTGTTAGAACAACTGTGTATTTATTTGTCACTTTGCTAGTAAATTTATTTGTTCCTTTCAAGAAATCGCAACAATTTCTATTGAAAGACGGCATAGTAGAAACGGTAAATCCTTGCTGGTCGCTGTATTAAGATAATAACCGTAAATCCTGACATTGAGAAGTCAGAATTAATAAAGAGTTTTTTTATTCAAAAACTTGTGAATATGTTTGTATACTCAAAATAATGTTTTATTTTATTCAAAACGAAATGTTTTATTTCAAATATACAAACATATTTATTGTCAATCAGTCATTATTTGTGTTGAATTTAATAGGCTAGTCAAGTTTTAGCTGTTCGCCTGTAATAAACAATACACGTATAGTAAGTCAACATGTGGTTGGATTCATCGGCAAGAGCATTCAGACGAGCGTGAGTATTTTCATGGGGCGTCGGAGATTCTCGACTCTTTTTTTAAGGAGTCTCTTGGAGTTCACGAGACTCACCTAGCATTGATGAACATCAAGTGAGTAAGTGTTATTTGATTCATGTAAAAGTTAACATTATAATTTTGTTGAGTAAGGATCTGTGATGCGAAAGCTTTAAATACGTTTTAGTATAATTACTAGTCGATGCAAACGTCGGCTCTTCTAACCGGTATTTCAGATAAACTTATTCACGTGCTCTTTGTGCTACTTACACGCAATAACGTTACTAACGTAAAGAAGTTAGAACACACATTTAAGCTTATAGAAAATACTATAATAAATAAAATGAGTTTCAACAATTAGCTTTGATCACTTTTCCTAATTCTACAATAAACATATTTATTTGCACTGAATACCTATTAGTTCAAAAAGATGTGTAATTTTTCTTTACCTACCCATATATAGGAAAATGATGTGGTTTAAATTAAAATAAAGGAAAAAAGCGCCGGTCAAAAAAAAAACAGTAAATACTCTTTATTTTTACAGACAAGCCAATCCCGAATATATTCGGAAATCGTTGTTTAAACTAAAAATACGTAATTCAAGTTTAGATTTCTGTAATTTTCAATATGATTTATTTTAATTAAATCGTTTTAATTTGCAATGTATTTATTTGAAAGTTAAAAAATATCTGCAGAAACAAAAATTAGTTTCAGCAAATTACACATATTTTTAAAACTAGTTACTGTTAATAATAATAACATGATACAAAATCAGAAATATTAACTTCTATTATTGTAGTTTATTCCCACAACACGGGTTTTAAACATCGAAGCAAATACACAATAACTGAAGAGAAAGAAAATAAAGACATAAATATTTACGTACAAAACAACCTCGTTATTAATTTAATAAATTTAGAAATCCGTTCATAGAATAAGGGGTTATCTTTACTGTCACAGTAAAATGTGAGGCATATATAGAATAATGCATTTGAATATCCTATGTCATGAACAAAATGATTACCGTCTTAATCCGGCCATACGGAAAAGGTATTGTCCGTCAATTATAACCATATCCATGTATCGTAATCGTTGTCATAAGGATAGGATGAAGATGGTTTGAGAAAACGAATTAAAAAGAGATCGGAACTAATTATTACATCTCATATCGAATATGGTCATGGAGATAAGGCAAATTCTGCAGCATTAAAAACTTTAATAATAAGTACATGGCTATATAAAATGAACATACAAGCTTACAGTGTCAGTGTACATAGAATGGCGCAGCGTATTAACAGGAAAAAGGTCACCCAAGCGAAGGGAAACGATGACGACGCCGTCAACAATGCGACAGGTGTTCATTTCTTTCGAAATTCATTGGTCATTCCGCTAAATTCAATTACATTTTAGAATCGATCTGTCCAAGAGTAAACGTCGATTGAGAATAAGGAAACATACATAGTAAATCAATTTGTAATTACGTTGTAGCATCAAGATAGAAATCAATAATAACGGTAAAGTTAAGTACGTGTTTGATGAACATTTTTGTTTCCAGTTGGGCAGGATTTCAATTTAATTGTCAGTGATTTTAACATTAATTTGATTTATTGCATCTACTTATTATTTTCGATACATTGTCTATTATACGATAAGTTTAACATAGCTGATTAAAAAAGGTCTCTAGTTATTTGGAATTGCATACATTATAAAATATATATAGATAGTCATAGTTATGTACAATTTTAACATGTACATAACTATGACTAACTACACATATTTTCGAAGCGACGAAATGGCTTAACAGATTTTAATAAATACGTCTGAGCCTTTAAAATAGGGATTTTATCTCGGGTAACATAGGCTATACGACGTTAAAATAAAATCAAAACGGTATCCATAATATTGAATATTTCACAAGAACTCACTCCGGGGATTCCGAAAATGTACGGTGATATAAGTATTTACTCTAGGATAGAAGAGAAACAATAATAAATCCTTTATAAATTATTATTTATAAACAAATTGAGAATATCCATGTGGGTATTCATGATTTTGAATAAAAAATACAATTTAAAAATATAATACTTGCAATGAACAATAAGTGTTCGCCAATGAGTCATCTCTGGTGTAGCGATGCGTCACGTGCACGGTGATGTGGAAGAGCATGTCAGGGAGTAACTAGAACAGGTACACACTTGAGTGTATACATTGTAGCAGACGTCTTTAACTGCTTTTTTAATTTCAGAGTTGTGGATAAAAATCTTAATTCTAGGAAATATAATAACTTTGGTTTTTGTAAATTAAAGTAGTGATTTCATACATACCTACTATAAAAGTATATATGAAAAAATCCAAAGAAAACAAAATATGAGCCAAAGAAAAATCAAAAACACAAATATGTGAAAACATTACATCAAAAATTTAAGAACAAGGCGTTATATCAGACTCGTGATTAAGAATCCTAATAGCAGACTGCTATATCGTACTCGCCACAGACGAATTATTGTCCTTGAATTTAAATAATTTCCTTGACCGTAGTAAACAACTGATGCAACATATTTGAGATTACTTTATACGATAAAAACTAATATTAATTAGTTTAAAAGGTCCAACCTATCGTGAAGGACAAATAATACATATTCCGTCTTACATAAAATAATCAAAAATCCTCTCAGCACCGATGTTATCTGCATCTACAGCATACACGTGAATTATCCTATTTCAAAAGAGAAATATTCACAGCTTTAATAATCTCGTTTATATATGATATTATTTAAACTATAAGCTAATTCACGACTAATTGTAGCTGGTTGTATCCCGAATAAAATCTCTAAACAGATAACGGGTTTACAATTTTAATGTTTTTTGTATATATATTATTTAATACAGGTCCTAAATGAATTTACTTTTTTTTCTAAGCTTTTAATTTTTTATATTATAGTTGAGAAATATTCTCCAAATTAGGGTATATCATCTTTGATCTGTCTTAAAAATGATATAATGTCTAATTTATTCTCCATGCACATTCACGACAGTTATCACACTCACGTAAATTTTCTCACTTTAACTTACGGAATTTAAAATATTTTGATTTGGTCATTATGGTATATATACGTATATTCCAAAGTATATATATATATATATATATATATATATAATATGTAAAGAATATGAAAGGAATGTGTAATTTAAAAAAACATATTTTTGGGTCCTTGAGAGTATAAATTTATTTCTCAAGCTGCCCAATTGATTTTAATAACATTTTTAATATTTATCTGAATTATTAGAGCTGTAAATTACAAAGGGCATAAATGTCAAACTACTTAGGATATATCCAAAACTGCCACGAGAGGGCATTCCTTGTTTAACAATAGCCCACGTACAAGAGAAATACTCTTTATAAACATATAAGGAATATATTTTAATTAGATTTCTCTAGTGAAGCGAAGAAGCCGTATATTGGGATTTTTTTTATTCGAATTTAAATTTAAAGCAAAAAATAATTTTTGTAGATTTATTATATTACTAAAATGCAACAGCGATCTATGAATTTGTTTTTTAAAAATTATTCAGTGTAAATGACGTCCGTTTCTTGCAATATATTTGTGTAAGTGTCCTCGGATTTGCTTATCCATTTTGTGCGAAAGATTTTCCTAAGTTTTCCCATCAAGATTCTATAAGTGCGTGGAGTTGCTTCATCTTATTGAAACTGCATTCTGTCGTTGTATCCGGGAAACACTTTTAATTATGGTACCAAAAACTCATCAATCATGCGACAATGAAAATCAGAAGTGACAATTTCTCTCTGGGTAAAAAAATTAGGATCAGTTATTCCTTGATTAGAAACGGCGCATCAAACTCTGATTTTAGGGTAATATAAACCCTTTTGATCACATTGCAAGAAGTTTAGTAATGCATAATTCATTTATTCACATATCTTATATGAAAATATGCCATTAAACAGTATGTTCCCAAGTAATCTCGGAACTCGAAAATTTTTCACCACCGTTCTAACGTACATCTCTCTCAAAGAGTAGTCACAGTCATCAGTTTTTGCAGGATTTGCATTTTGTAACTTTGATATTTAAGTTTACTTCTGAAAGTCATTTGCGCTATCGACTTTTTGATGCCTGTAGAGACTGCAGTCTCTCTTAAAATTTTCTTGGAATAGCAATAATTGCTTGTTGTAGCTGTATTTCCGGCCAGAAAAGCTCAAGTGTTAAACGATTCGACTTCATTCGAAAACGGTCACTACTCCTATATAGTTGAGGCCTTCGGATTAGTTGAGCGATTCTTAGCTGATTCTTAAAAAAGTTTTAATCTTTTTATCTAGAATTATAATAATTATCTTTTAATGTAATATTATTATTATTATTAATTATTATTAATATTATTTAATCAATTAATTAAATTAAATTTTTTCTTTTCAAATTAATACAAGTGTACATTTGTAAATAAAAACGGTCTGGCAAATGATTAGTTTACAATAGAAAGCAAGCACAAAAATAAAATGGGAGGGTCACCCATCTATCAAATAAATTATAAAAATATATGTTTAGTGATCAACTTAATCCTGACGGTTTCCTATCTATTTTTGTTGCATGGTGAACAACTATTTCTCTCTATTTTTTATTGACTCCATGAAATTTCACTTTTATAATTTTCTCATAACGCGTCAAAAGAAATATAACCTAAATAATTAAGCATAATATCAAAATAAATTGATTATAACTCTAATTTGATGAAAATACATTATATTTGATACCATATTTATGCATTGAAGTACACAAAAATATATTTATTATATATTTTCGAATTGTTTCTCTTTCTTTAAATTATTGCGCACAGTTTAGAAAATATTCTGAGCTAAATCATTGTTCAGTCTAAAATTATTTAAATAAATATGTTATAAAAAGTAGGTGTTTTACCATATGCTTTACTTCTTACAGCTATATGTCTAAAATTTTTACTTCTCTTTAAACCTACTTTAATATTACAATATCTTCAAATGTTTTATTTCATAGCGTGCAGGGAACATTCAATTCCTAAAAAATAATTATTATAGAAATAAATATCCCTTCCAACACAGACTTGACTTCATGTGGTTACAATTACCATTTTCCCCTAAATATTTGGCAAATGAAGTTTTTGCACTATTTTTGACTGCAGATTTTTCAATACTTTTGATGGAAGACAACGCTAAAATATTTTTTTTGGAGTAATTAAACTATCGAAACTCCTTGTACTAAGAGTCAATTGACGACAGTCTTGTTATAAAACCGATATTTGAATCGTATTTTAATATAAATAAATTACTTTTGTCGGAAGTATCCTGAGGCAACATTCTTAAATATATATATTTTTGAAAAATTATTGCTCAAAAATTTACAATTATCGCATTTAAGATTGATAATATAACTTAATTTTCTAAACATATGTTACTTTCTAATTAAGTTCACAGTATATTGGTGACTGACAAAATTAAGCATGAGTCTTATTACTCATAAAGCAATCATTTTTAAATTTCGAGACCATATTGCAAGGTGTAATCAAAACGACTGAGTTAATTCACATACACTCTGAAACAATAGATAGAGTTCTTTTTGATTTAAAGAACGTGTTGTGACTATTTTTTTACATTATATTTAAAATTGTATCAGAGACAATCATAACAAATATCAAAACTCACGTCGATGTTATGTATAACTACTCATCATTAAATAAGGTTACCAAATTTTATTTAATAAACAAAACGTGTGAGAGATCATTTATGTTGAACGTAAATTTTTGGACAATATGTAACCAAAATTACATTTTAATTTAATTATATTTTGGTTACCTACAAATTATTCCATTTCATAACCAACTTAAAAAAAACAGGAGGTTCTCAGTTCGTCGGAATCTTTTTCTTCTGTATATCCAGCGATAATTTTTTACCAGGTGGAAGGGAGTATTTTAGGGTTCTTATAATGAAGTCTGGAAATCATCCTTAACGAATGGCAGTAAATCAAATATAATTCAAGATATTTGCTACGGGTAGTTAGTACTTAATAAAATAACTACACCATTTACAGGTCAGGGTCTGATGATAAGTCCTAAAAATGAACAATGGAACTCATTAACGGATGTTTGTAATATAAACGTGATTAAAGTTATTTGCTACTATTAGTTGTCACTTGACAAATAAGTAAACCATTGACCAGATCAGAATGTGAAGATACGTTCTGGAAATGACTAATGTGAGTTACATTATTCATTTTTTCTTTCGGATCATTAATCAGTTAAGAATAAGTCATTTATTCTTAACGGATGGTAATAAATTAACGGTGATTCAATATATTTGCTACGGGTTAGATTAGGTTTTGCAAAGTAATATCTAACGTGACAAATGTTAGGTATTACTTTGCAAAATTTGGTACTAGACGGAAACTCCTCATTAGTAATTGTTACTTTGTAAAATCTGATATTGGATTTGGATATTGAGAACGAAGCTCCTCAATAACTAACAGCTAATCACTGGCAGCTAATACTATCGCTTCGTTTCTGTTTGTCATTGATAACTTATTTTAAAAAAAGAGGAAATTATCCACAAACTAGATTTTGCCCGTAACTTATAATAAATATTCTATATTCTAATTAATAAAATAATTGAATGTTAGTTATATTGCGATGATTAATGTTATTGACCACTAAACATTCAAAAATTACATATTTAAAAAAAACCCTCTTCAAGAAATTATGTACTAAAAAGTAAAAAATAATTAACTCACAATAGGTATATACTTATTCACAATTAAAAACTAAGTTACTTATTTTCATTTTGCAAATACGCCCTAAATGATTATTATAATAATTTCACTATTGCATATTGTGAGTGTATTGGAATACAAGGTTTAAAATTTACATTATAATTTAAGTAAAATTACAAATTTGTTTAAATTGGTCAAAGGTGCTGATACCGACTTCAAAAATAAGTAACTTACTATTTTAATCTGAATAAATATATGATTTGAGTTAATTATTTGTACACTTTAGTATCTACTTTTTTAATTCGGTTTTAAAAAAAAATATTTTATTAGCTACAATGCCCTTTAAAATACACACATTTACAGCTGAAATTATCAAAATAATAGCGTTCCATTCGAATTGTGTTGGCATGGAAACAAAAGTGTTCTTTTCAGAACACTTTTGTCAAAGACACAAAATAATTTTAACAATTTTTTCATTTGAGTATACAATAATGACATTTAAAAACTTAACTATTTGATTTATATTGTAACAATAAGTAAAAAAAATAATCTAATCAGTAGTAGGACAAAAAAACCACAATTACATTATTTAAGCTATTAGTAATGAATCGTTACACACTCACCATTTATTAAAACTCAGCCGATTTAACGATTACAAAAGGAGGACAAATAATTTAAAAAGTATTCACTGGAAAAGACCTCTGTTCCCTACACAAAGTTGAATAATACAAAATGGTTTCATTCCAATGATATGTTTTATTATGCTAATGTCTCTCTTCTCTGCAGGAAAATATTATCTATTTCAACCATTATTCTAAAAAGACACTTGACAACGAGTAATTAGAACGCTTGAGCGTACTTTTTACACAATAATTGAATCATAAACATAAACATAAAGATTTTTTACCGCACATTGATAACTGGCTCGGAATATATTTTGAGAGCTTGCATTGTTTGAAACACTCTAGTGAGTGCCTAATAAATGTGATAAATTAAATCGTCATTTATTAAAATTTTGAATTACTACATCTTTTTCTGTTTGAGAAAATTATATGAAAATTAAACAGGTGCACAATCTTCCGCGTAAGACCTGAATTTACATGTTTTCTCCAAAAAAAATTTTGTGTTACTATTAAGTACAGAACTAAACGTATGTTGTAACTGGATTTCCTCTTAAAGCAACCTACTTTACGATCGTTTTAAAGTAAAATATACAATTTTATATTTCATACTAATTTTATTTACTAATCGGTAACTTTAAATTAATCTATACCTGGTATCTAACAAAATCTAAATTTACATGTATTTAAGGTTGAAAGATTAAAATTTAAATAAAAAAATTCCTCGAAATAAAAGCGTAATTAAAGTCCTTTCTGACTTATTGTATTTCTCTCTGTTACAATAGGGTCTACAAAGTGTTTTCGACACTCTCAACATAACATACTGGAAAACCGTGGCGCCCAAAAGGAGGGCTTAGAACAGTCTGTTTCAGAAGACCAGGGTCCACCGAAAACTATCGAGCTACCGATCATGATGACAATAGGGTCAGCAAAAACTTCTCCTATATTGTCATACCGAAGTAGGTTTAGACTTTTCGCCAAATCGAACTGAAACCGTCATATGTCACAGTTTGCCACTGCATTCGATGTATTTTTCTGGCTTGTCATTTTCCCTCCATAAAAATTATGTAAGCCCATCAGTATCATCTTGAACTAAATGTATTATATACATCTATATTTTTCTGGCTTTTTAATCCCTTTTCATCACAATTGTGTAAGCAAAAACCTTATGTATGTCAAAATGTGCCACCGTATTCGATGTATTGTTAGTCTTCCTTTCATCATAGCTGTGTAAAAAATATGTCCTGTATTGTCGTACCGAAGTAGGTTTGGACTATTCATCAACTGTAACTGAAAGGGCTATTATAATTTACAATGTGTATTATACTTTACAATGTGTCTGTTTGATGTATTTTTTGACTTGTTAATTCTTTCTCCATCACTATTGCGTAAGCAAAAATTTCTCCTATATTATCGTACCGAAGAAGGTTTGGACTATTCACCATTTGGAACTAAAAGCGCTGCATACATCACGACATGCCGCCGTATTTGATGTATTTTTTTTGGCTTGTTTAGTTTTCCACCAACACTATTGCGTCAGTAAACATTTCTCTTATATTGTCGTATCAAAGTAAGTTTGGACTATTCACCAACTGAAACTGGAAGTGATATATGTGTGACAAAATGTGCTGTCCTATTTGATGTATTCTTCTTGCTTATTGAGTCTCTCTCCATCACAATTGCGTAAATAAAAACCTCTCTTTTATTTTCATATCGAAGTAGGTTTAGACTATACACAAACTGAAGGTGTTTGGTACAAGAATGTAAGTAAACACGCTATTTCGCAAAATTAAGTAGTAACTTCTGGCCTTCAAGAATTCAAGTATTAAAGTAATTTATAATGAATAAATTCAGTGTCCACTAAAAGGGATATAAATACTTTTCGCTGTAAAAATTAACTAGTTATCAACATAATCATGGAACATATTTAATTTATTTTAAAATATTCAAGCGTTGATAATCATCAAAAAAAATCGCCAAGCAAGACTGTGGGTCCCGTACAAATCATTCCAATAAATTTCAGGCATAAGCCTTTTAAACTTTATATAGTACTTAATAAATTTCTAAAAACTAACAATTTACTTTGCCTAACATCGACGGGAATAAATTTCGAATGTACAATTTAATGTCAAGTGTTGCTTTTCTTTCCTATAGTGCTAGCTATTTGTTATTTCGTTTCGGTTTTCCAAAAGTGGTCGGCTCGAAATCTCTATATTATTATGGATAGTAAATGGTAATGAAGTAGTAAAAAAATTCTTTCCGTCATCGTGTTATTTATATTTCCTAACGGGCATGATTTTTTAAATCCTTTTCTCAGTATATAAGGGTAGGTAATTAACCTAGTTTTGTTTAGGAATATGTCAAATTTTTACATTTCGTTCTACCTAGTTTTCGTCCTCCAATAAATTTTTGAGTTAATTATTTATTGTTTTGCTGTTTGTGAATATTACTTATTCTACAATTTTTAGAAATTCTACAATTTTTACTAGTACAAAAGCAAATCTTTTCCTTCTCTTTACGCAACAAAAAACGTGGTCTCGGGCAAAACGGGGGGCAAAGTAGGTAGGTAGCCACTTTTTCTGGACTCAATTTAAGATTCAATGTTTGGTAAAAATTCGTATGAATGAGTAAATACAAATGAAAAACTGAACAAGTAGCCCTGAGTAAGAGCACAAGGAAACTTGCAGTAGTATCACGTGGTCATATGGCCACTATTAAAAGACATTTAAAAAAGTGATGTAGAGAGAAAAAAACTGATAAAATACTAGAAGACATTTAATGAGCTGCAAGAACACGAATAACTGGAGTGAATTTTTCACGTTGATTACTTATTTATGGTTGGGATAAAGTAGAATTTGTAGAACTTGTGTATCAGTGTGCAGAAAAAACAAGATAACCCATCTTTCGAAACATGGTCGTGCAGGGAATTACTGGTATTTAGGTTTTGAAAGTCATCATTCGTAACTGACTATTAGGTGAAAAAATTAGCCAATTGTGGTGCAACGTCTGATGCCTGAGACCGAGGTTTTAATAAACCACAAGTGAATTGATTTTACGACTTATTGGAAAATGAAATAGAAAAACAGCCGAGTATTACTCATATCTAACAAATAATATCATGTAAAATGGCTGACGTATATGAATTACACTTTTTATAACTAAATTTCACGAAACTCACTAAACATTTTGGCTTCTGAAACATCGGCGGTATATTTATTGGTATATTTTGATATCCATTGTGATATATGTGTGCACTTCGCCTAATTCCTTCACTAATATTAGAATAACATGTTAGTAGTACTCATGTTCTACCTGAATCTTTATTTATTTCAATTTCTAAGTAAATTTTCACCAGTCTTTCTTTGCTTCACAAGAAAAATAATTACGAATTTAAGTTTACTCTATGTCTAAATTACATTATTTATGACTGCTTACGAAATATTAGTTGAAATCGATCAATTTAGTTAAGACGTTATCGTCTCGCATAAACTTAAAAAATAAAATGAAATGTTCGGCAAAAAATTAAAATAAATTATCATTGTATTAATAATTGCTAAAATGATAGATTCAATTAAATTCGGCCAATTCAACGTTTTCATAACAAAAAGGTAAAACCCACACTAATTAGTTTGGGTTTCTCCATCTGTGAAAGAAAACTAAACTTTTGCTGCTATTCTTCTAAGATACCATCTTATGGCGGATAATTAAATACACTGGGATTCTGCTTATGAATTAATAAATATCCTTGTAACATTTTTTCCCCATTTAAATTTTTTTTTATTTATTAAATTTTAGGAAAGTAAATAGAAAATAATAAATATTACTAATAAAAATATCTTTTTATTAGGCGAAACCTTTATTATAGAATAAAAGGAAAACAAAACCGAGATTAATCTTGCGTCTCTGAGGAACAGTCAATTAACAAATCTTTAATTTTATGAACATTGAAAGTTTATAGTTTCTTGATGTTCATTGTAGTTACGCAGCATGTTGTTTTTTTTGGTAAATTCATAAATTTGTAAACTTTAAAGCATAACTGATTTTGTGAATTTATATGAATTTCATACTTTTAAATCGTGCAAAAATTAATTGAATCTTTTCCGTATTTATTTCATAGTGATTTTTTAAACGGTCCCCAAGTAATAACGATGGAAACGTTGGGCGGAAAACTAAAAAAATTGTTGCAGCACGGATAGTGGACAGCGGCAGACGCGTAATACACAGAAGCGACAGGGGCACGGAGGAAGAGTGCAAGTCGGCTCACATGGGATTAAAATTAAACTAATTATTTGCATCTAATATGGGTGTGTAAAATAAAAGTATTAAAACACTACCCTTGAGATTAACTATAAAATATATTAATGATTTAAATTAATAAAGAAATAAAGAGTAAGAAAATAAACACAAAAATAAAAATATTTTATACAGATAAGGTCAAATTTGACTGCAAACTTAGTTTTTCACTATATTTCAATTTCACATTTCTGACAATCAAGAGTTCTCTACGCAATCGTTTTTGAATGTCATATAAAAAATTAATAATTAAAACTTCATAAATTTGAATTGTATGTTTACTAGAAAAGTTCGGACTGAATTATGTTATTAAAATTTAAAATGAAAATTATGAGATAATTAAAAACAAAGAAATTTTATTGTCATACTGAGTTTTTGTAGGGGTAAATTATTAACTTCTGCAAATATTGTACCTCGATTACAGCCACATGACAAAAACCAAACAGTTTTTGTCATGTGGCTGTAATCGATTAAAAAACATTACTAAGACTCCTCAAAAATGAAATACTGACTAACTTAAAACATTAAACTTCAAAATTTTACCAAGCATGAAAAAGGCCGAAAAAAGTTCATAACTGATATATTTTAACAATATACAAATAAATAAAATTATGTTTATGTTTATGTGCATTACGTTAGTGGTCTTTTTTTGTAGCCTTCTTTGTAAAATCATTTCGCATGAATCTTTCAAAATTCCATTGTACTGACTTCATCAAAATTTCTCTTTCATCTTTAATAAGCAACTCGTGAATAATTTTTAAAACAAAGAATATTTTTCATTCTTTAATAATTTAACTTTCAAGATATTCGTATCTTATAGTATCAACTGTACATAGACATATGTAGATAGTATCTAAGTGAATTTTACGTTGAAGCACCCGTGAGAAAAGGGCGTAATAAGGCAGCACATGAACCGTAAATTAAATAAAAGAATCTAAAGATTTTGATTCTACAGTTGGTATAATTCAAGGATGGAAAATAATATAAAATAAATAAGATATAAGATAATAAGATAAAAACAATATAAATATGTATTTTCTTCATATGTTAGTTATGGCAAAATTTGCATACGCTGTATTTATTCTGAAAAATAATTATTACACAAAGATTACAATCAAAGAATAATTCATTGTTCTCACACGTGCCATGCTCCTATATTGATGGCCAAAATTTAGTTTTTCCGTCAACGCTCTTTTTTAACAACGTGGTTCTCTACATAAAGTTTGTTCAAATACCCAATAAACTATTGAAGAGAATGAAATTTTTTCACGTCTAAAATATATATCGACAGCGGCAGAATATATCGGCTTTATTTTCTGGGACCATTTTCCGTTATTTTGATATAGATATTGGGAGCTTATTATAGCAAATATAAATTAAATATACAGAATTGGCAGGAAATGAAAAACAAATTTTCATCTCCTGTAAATTCTGTATATTTAAACAGCTCCACAACATTATAATTTCAAACTTCATTTTTTATTATTTGTAATTTGTACTTTATATTGGATTCTCCTGTAAAGAGAGGGAAAATTGTTTTCAAGATAATTTTGCAAGATTCTGAAGAACATATTTTCTAAAATACCGTCCTATTCTATTCCACAATTAAATTACGCAATGATCCCATCGGCCATGGCCACATCAAAATACTATTTAGTTTTCAGAAAATTCAATAACCTAAATAAGGAAATAAAGACTGATCGCAATGGGTTACATTTTGGTAAAACCCTACTGGGTTGTGCTGCGTAGGACGAAATTAGTCATGGAAATGAAAGGACAGGACTGTACTTCTTAAAGTACTATTATTTTTATCACAATTCTCGTTTTTTTAATAGTATTTACAAATACCAAACATTTAATAATATGACTTCAATAAATTCAAAATTTTACTAGTTTAAAAACACATACCAGAAATTGGCATATTATTAAATGATAGAATATTGATATGTCTACTTTGACTTCATAAGAAATGTCTTCTATTACAAATTGTGGCAAATTAACATTATATAATAAAAATAGGAATAATACAACGTTGGATTTATAGTATTATAATTTTATATCATTAAGTTGTTTGAAACCATGATTCAAATATTAAATTTTAATTATTGCCTTTTTACACTATTTATGCTATATTTATTTCACAAATTGAGAGCACAATCTTTAAAATGAAATTTCTTGCATTTGGAAACATGAAAACACGGTATTAATATGTTTAAATAAATATTTCAAACAGATAAAATAGTCGTTAATTTTACATCACATTTGCATATATGTATTATTATGACCTAAAAAGCAAACACTTTTGTAATACACTTCATCTGCCAATAATTATTGCTAAAGCCAGGACACTTTTGGTCATATATTTTTTACAACTTATTTCCTTGTTACGACTTGTATGTACTACTAAAATATATCAGTAAAATATACACAATTACTACTTAGTAGTCTATAAACAATATATAAAAATTTTGGTGTGAATATCAGTTCATCGTTAGCATGTATTTAGAAGAGGCAAGGGTTAGATTTTTGAAGCGAATTATTTCGAGTGAAATATATTCGTCGTCACTTGAATTATTTCGTTAAAAAAATCTTAACTTGTAACAATTTTCAAAGAAGAAATAGCGGTTAGCACATTCGAAATACGATATTCTAGCAAATTACCTATATTTTTATGAAACAATAGCTGCTCCATATTAAATTGCGTAAATCGTCTATATAGAATTAACTTTGAATTATTTCAACACAAAAATATAGATTAACAAACAATATTCTAAGTGTCAAAGTCCAAAAAGTGTTACATGTCAAAGACTTGCTGAGATTTCAGGTTTTTTACATTCAAATTAGGACTAAGGTGGTGTAATTTAATAAACTTTCATGTTACTAATAGCTTATTCACGTGAGTATTTAAGATTATACAAAGTCGAAACGGATTTTCTTTTAAAATTATTTGCCTTAAGATACAATAAAATATGAGGAAAAATTAAAAGTTAAAATTAAAATAATGTTTATATTCTATAAAGAATTATTTTTCATCTCGACCGCTTCTTTATCTTTTAAACCGTACTCACACCGATCGTGCACTAAATATAAGTGAATGTGTCAAAAAAAAATGACTGCCGAGAAAATAAAAATGAATCCTAAAATATGATGGTGACGTAGTTAAATTTTTTTTAAAGTGAACTACGATTAATTTTTGAAAAGCATAACATGGTGTGCTCTTGATTTTATTTCATATTAAAGATTATTATTAAGCTTCACATAACGCTCAAATAAATTTAAAATTTTTTTTCATCAATATACAATCTTAATAACCACTTAGAAAATAATATGTTTAAAAGCTAAAAAACGGTAAAAACGGCTGTTTTTAATTACATGTTTTCTTGACAAATGAAAAGCCATTTTTTTAGTTATCTAATGTCTTATAAAACTCATACATTGTGGTGGAAACAAAAAAAATTGTTTGTTAACTTCCGCCTCTTAATTAACATACATTAATTACAGAAAGCAGCTAAATTGCTAAAATATAACGTAGCGTAATAATCAAACATGTTCAGAACCTTGTTATCAATAGGAAAATTTTTATCACACTAATATTGTGTATAACATGGATTAAAAAAAACCAACAAAAAGTAGTAAGGTAAGTAATGTGAGAACAATGTAGTGGAAAACATCGTACAATACAGACTAGAAAGAATTACGGAATAGTCGTAGATAGATACGTGGATAGTTTATGCACAGAAAATCTTGAGAATTTAATATATACAAAAGAATTAAATTTGTGGGAAGTAAACGAACAATCTATTTCTGACTCCTGAAATAAATGCAATATGTGTGGCATTAGTCGCGAATAATATTTGAATACCATTGAGATTGTATTAGGGATAATATTTTATTGTATTAGGAATGATTTCCAGCTAATTTTCAGAATTCAATAAATTGATATCAATATTTCTGAAACGACGCAATTTACTCATTTTCATTTAAAAACGCCACCCCGTTCTATTCCACAAAAAAATCAAACAATGATATCCTACCGGCCATGGACATATCAAAACATTATTTAGTTGTCCGAAAATCCAATAATCTAAAAGAGGAAATAAAGACCGATCGCAAGAGGACACATGTTGGCGCAACCCTATTGTGTTGTGTTCGGTAGGACGACAATTTCATTGTTCACACACCGCGCACTACTGTTTATATTTTATTCTGGAAGGTAATAATGACCAGAACAATATCAGCGTCCAAGGCAATATGTGAGTGTTTGCGGATAATTATGTTAAGTTAAAAATTATACCAACACCTTACACTATTTTATTCCAGCTTTGACATAGAAAATACCAAGTTTTTAAAAAGAAGGAAATTCAAAATTGTATCGACTTATTTATAAATATATATCTTTGACACAGATGATTTTTGAAAATTTTCGTATTTTTGAAATAAATATCTGAATTTTATTTTGAGGGTATTAAAAGATTTGCTTTGTGTGTTTAATTAAATTTTATAATAGTCACTAAAAAGGTATTTGTACCTGAAACGCCCCGTTAATAGGACGCTTATGTATGAGATTTAGAAGTATCTAAGATCTTTCTTCTATACGTAATTGCAGCATAATAATCCAAGCAAATAATTACTTATGTTATTAGTTTTATTTTAAGGTAATTTTTATTATATCACATAGTATTGTCAAACTGATAAATCAAGAACGACTGATTAGAAAATAAATATGTTTCATATTATTTAAATCTACCATCATATTAAACATTTTATTGCCAAAAATTTATTAAAAAGCGGATTACTTAAAAGGCTTCTAAATATTTATAAAAGAAGTAAATTTAAATGCGTGCACTTAAATATCATTTAACGAAACAATCACAGCTTTTTAATAAATCATCTAAATAAATTACACAGAAATAATTAAGTTTTACAACATCCAGTACGGTTTAATGTTTGTACATCGTTAGATATTTTAATTCTCAAAGTACAATAAATATTAGATACTAAACACTTAGCTCTAAATTGGAGAAACTTGATATATACAATTATTTATTTCCAATTTAAAACCAAGGAAAGCCCTGCAGAATTGTTAATTTAATCGCCGACCCAAATTCAAGAATTCCAGATCGTATTCGAAATTGGGAACTGTTTCCTTCTAAGAAAGATTTCCCAAAGCTCGATTATAATTTGATGTAGAAATTAATGATCACAAATAATTCTGTTTATAGTACACAAAAATATTCTTTAAAAATATTCAGTGTAGTAGGCGTTAGAGACTAAGACTACTTCTATTAGTTCAGTCTCGGCAAACATTCTGACTGAACGCTATAATTTTAAGTTAAAACATTATAAATACTAGGTCATGTATAAGTATTATTAATAACATGGCATTTATTATACAAACTGGGTACAGTAATAGTTAATACATTACAAATTGAGAAATTATATTTAATTGCAATTAATGCAAAATATATTATCAACTGATACGTAAAATAATTATTTACGGTTCCCATTGAAAAAAGTATTAAATTAAAGAGACTTTCCTGCATATGATTTAATACACGTATTTATGGTCGCATGTAGATAAGTAGCATGCTGCAGCATAACTAATATGTTCCGTCAAGATGGAGACTTTAAGTAGCAATTTATTTAGTTCAACGCAAATACTAGTGAAAAAGAGAACTAACTAAAATTGAGGAAACTAAAATTAATACTTAATAAGATGAACGTATATATAATATTTTTTCTTACATAAAATTTAATGAAAGACAAACATAATATAATATATATCATAGTACTTGGTTAAACAACAAATTTAATTTTTAGTAATGCCAAAAGAAGCTGTGTTATATTTGTTCTTAAATAACCAGTTATTTATTTTTTTAAATTACAATTTGTTGTCTTCGTTCACGCTGTCGTTTATGATGGGTAATTAATTATATTAATATATGCAATAGTTAAAGTTGATAACATTTTAAGACAAGTATATAAAAACTAACACGTGTAAGGGTAGAAAGAAAATCCGAAAAGAAGTCTTTATGGTGGCACGTGCTATTTTATTATCCTTGCTTACTTATTTTATGTTTTATGAATTTATTCTTGAATATTTATTTTTATTAAAAATGCCTTTTGCACTTTAAAGACTTTTCCTTAATACATACTTTTTCAGAATTAAATTTCAATTTTCCTTTTTAGCAATAGGTCCAGTTTTATAATTTTTACTAATATTTTCTGATTTTAACTTTTCTCACTAAATTATTGAATATAATATTTTTGTATTATAAATAACTCGCGTAATTCTTTTTTATTAAAATTGTTTGTTATGGTGGGAGAATTTTTGTTTTTTTTGGAAGATTGTCAAAACATAAGTGTTTGTTAGGCAATGTCATCATTTTTCCGCAATTATTTATTTTTTGCTGCCGTAAAACATTTGAATATCCATATAAGTGGGGTTTTTACTGCGAAGGGTACTATATATGAAACTTAATAAAAACAACATATACTAATTAGATAATGTTTTTTAATTATTAAAGTAATCGTATATTTAAATTATCCGAGAAATTATGAAACTTTTAAAAAACAAATTATGGTAACCTCACAACACAATTTAAACACAATTTTATTTTGACACAATTTTAAGAAATCACATGGAAATGTGTTTTTTTTTATTAAAATACGGTGTTATTTTACGCGAATTCATCCTTATTTTGATGAAACCATCTCTTCTGATAGGTCCACATGCTTCATCGGCCATTTTGGTAACAAGAAAAAACAAGGAAAATTTTGTGTTTGCATCAGAATTTTCCATGCACTAATGTTTCCGTGCACTGAGAGATTCCGGCACCGGTTCATATACTGATCTTACGGATTAGAATTAACATATTTTAACTGTACCAAGTTCAAGTATTTTCTTCCGAGCGAAGATTTTTACAGACATAGACTCATCTGCCAGAATATTTTCAGAGTAAAATACCTGTTTTTTTTTGTATTAGAGAATCAATCAATATTCCTAAATCGTCTCGTAAATAACAAGAAAATATAACAGTCTTATGCAAATGTTGGGCACCGTAAATGCACAGCGGCTGCTACCCACAATTGTCAACCACATTGGAGCATATACTTTGATAACAAAATTTGTCGGAATTGTCAGATTGTTTTTGGTAGTCGGTCTGCTGAGATACAATCTCGTGGTCTTATTGGCAGTAGTTAGCCAACTGGAATGTATCATTTTACTCTGATTTCTTTTCACTAAATAATGCGGACAAGAATCAGTATTGATAGCTTGGCAAGTTTATGTAAATATTAACAGATCGATACTTAAATCTTTTGTATTTATGAAACTGGGTGAAATGCATTTGATAGCCCGAAAGGCAATAAGAGGTCGTGATTCGTAATCTTTTAAATCTTCTCCGATTGACCCAGTGAAGCACCTAGGATTGGTAGTCGAACCGTTTAATTTTTTCAAATAAATATCATTTCTCTGCATGAACATGCTTGGCATACTGTAAGGACTCAATGCTTCAGGAAACCAGTTTTCCAGTTCTTTGATTGTGTAGAAAAAAATTTTACAAGAGCAGTCTTTAAAAGCTACTCTTATTTTCATGTTGCAATATAAAAAAAGATAATGCTTCCGATTTAAACATTGAGAGCTGATTGTAGCTATCGATATTTTTTCTAACAGTGTAAGTTTCTAATATATTTCGATACTATTCAATTTTCTTGACTACACCACCATCACCAATAATGGGTATTGAAGCCATTGTTTATTCGTTGCTTTTCACCTTTTTTGCTACTTCAATATTGATTTTACTAGCCAAATTCTTAAACGGGTTTGGTTTTTGTTTATGCCGACTTATCTAAATATAACACAACATTACGTCTTCATATGTGGGTAAAGTATTTGGCAGCAATGATCTTCCAGAACTGAATACATGACATTTTAATCACGAATTTTAAACTTACGTGCCTCGTAAGTGGTATATAGCAATGTTTTGTTAATGTAAAATGCATCTTCTATATATTAACACAAAACCATGTTCATGGCAGTCTACGGACTTTTGATACACATTTCACCGTTAACAACTTCATAATATCGGTACCTGCATACCACGATATCAAAATAATCGAGTGTTAAAATTTAGGGGTTTGCGTCAGTATTAAAATTTAAAAAACTGACCACTGCACTGACCTATTAGGGAAAAACAAATTTTCCTCCCCTTACATCAGCGCTCCACTCTAATTTATGTCGAGGTTTTATGTCGATTTAGAATGAAATAAAAACTGAAATAAAAAACATTCTTTTATATTTAAAGTAACAAATATTTTTAAGTATTTAACATAATTTTACATATGTCATGTTAACTAAACTACAAACTGTATCAAACAATTTATCTCACCCGTAATTCGTTTAAGACATTTTTATGAAAAACCTTAACTACGTGTTAAACTTTAAGTCACTGAGTCGACTGGAAAGAGATAAAAATTGTAATGATGTTTCAACCAGTCAAGGCCAAAATTATAATTTTTTAGAGGCTTAAGTCTAAGCAATTAAACAGCTCTATTTGTTTCAATAGTTTGTGTTTGTCATCTTGTAATAGGTTATTCCCCACTTAAAACATTTTTAGAAACTCCTATGCTTTTATACATTCAAAAACATTTATTAAAATTATTGAATACTTTTTTATTACTAGCTAAGGCCGCAGACGTTGCGCTGCAGACGTTGCGCAGGCTTTGTTATTCAACCATTTATCAAATAAATGATAAGCAAAGAGGGCTTCAAGGAGTAAAACCAAATGCCGAGTCCCATTTTTATTTGGAATACATCGCCAGACTAAGCTAGAAAAAAGAGAGAGGTGTCTATAGCACCCTTAATCACAAGGCTCTACCTCTGTTGACAGGCTATTATGGTATTATGATTAAGTGTAGCCCATCTATCAATAGTGCAGCTAATCTCTCTTGTGGCCATACTTTGGTCTGCCGGTGATCTCGTACTATAGATATTAACACAACTATCGATTCATTGGAACCTGAAATACTTTAGTCACCAGCGGCTATTAGATATTTCAATATTCGAATGTACTTTTGCGGTCTGTCCAAAACTTTCGTAATAACTTTTCAATGACGATCTGAGACTTGACACAGAAAAGTATCCTTCGAGTTTTAGTGGTATTACCACTGCATTACAATTGTTAAGAGGAACGTTAATTGACCACTAGTCTGTATAAATGTAGAGCTAATTTTGTGAAAGGTACTCCTCTAAAATTATTTGAATAGTGGCTTATCCAAGCTGGACCTCATTTGAGATGTACTGCAGCAATTGGTGGTTTACTAATGTTTAAATAACGTACGTTAGGTGGTGATAGAAATCTATTTCCACTAACAGTGATACTGCAGCTGTTCGTGTTACACCATACTTTGTATAGAGTTCGTGGCCAATTATGTAACTTAGATTTTGAGCCCACGAGTGGGCAAACAATAAAATAGCTGCGACTTTTTTCCGATGAGCTTGTAGAAATATTATTTGCGTCTGGGCCTCCGTAGCTGTTAATGAATAGATTTGACAGCACCAGTAATAACAGACTGAGTTACTTTATAAACGCGATTGGGCTCATTTTCACGAGCTGTGTATATCACTTAACTTCCATAATGTATTATCGGTCCGATGTAAGATTAGTAGGCGTAATAAATCTAGACTAATATTCCACTTCATAGCTGTATAAATATTTTTGTTAGGCAAGTTCTTTTTATTGCTTCTTCAACACAGTATGAAAACACTCTTTTGTGAATAGTTGGAATATGTTGTCCTGGTTTTCCCAATGACAGCGTTGCGTTATATCCAGAATTCGATTTTTGTTATACATTGGACTAATCTAATTGAATGGCAATAATCATCTTGGTTTACTTGTGACATGTATTTGTTGGGGTAATAGGTTACACCTTTCAGCTTACATATGTCTCTGTCGTATAAAGTCAATTACAGCCAGCATTACATCCTTGGCTTTGCCTTCTAACTTAATACTCAGTAATTGAAGAAAAACCGAAATAAAAAATAGACGTCTTTTTGAAACACTGAAAAGTTGAAAATAAATTTTTATTTCTTAATTAAGCATTACGACAACAATCGACACTAATGCCTTTTAAGGACGTACTAACAACAATAATTTTTTTCAAACTTTTATAAATTAACAGAAAATAACGAATCTAACTTTGGATTTCGTTAGTATATTTTTTCATTTGGTATATTTGTTTTAATACCACATTTTGTATAAATTGATGTTTTTTATCTTATATATACCAAAGCGTATCCTGAAGGATCGAGTGCTTTTGCTCTACATTGCTTATCAAATGTGCGAAATTTTAATGTAACGAAAACGTTATTTTGTTTCGGGATTATTTACAACCATCTGGACACCAAATGTGTACGAATTTTCATTGATTATGAATTATGAACAAAAGTGTTTGACATCGTAAATACATTTAAATTACCCTAATAATTCTTTATAAATCTTAAAAACACTGAAGCATTTATTCATATCGCTTTGAATAAAATAGTGTATTATTAAATTAATTTTGGAATATTATTTACATGAAGTAAATTATTAGTTCATTTCCCAATATTGTGTTTAATTAAAAATGAAACTAGTTTCATCGATTAACTTCGATGAGTTTCTCATTTGCATTGAATATGTAAATAATGTATTTATTTGTCTGTCATATTTATTTATGGTAAGAATTTTCTTTTTTTTAGCTGCTTATGAATGGTAAAATATTGTGTAATAATTTAAAATGTCTTTTTTCTTCAGCAAATGAAAGTGAAATTACTATTCGTTTATAAACATGACCAAATCATTGAGCAAAACATGTTCTGTAAATCATTGTTTAAAGTAAAAGTATATAATTCCTTAGTTTCTTTTATAATTTTTACTGTCGTTTATTTTAATATTTGGAACGTATTTACGGAACGGCTAAAAATATATATATACATATATATATATATATATATATATATATATATATATATATATATATATATATATATAATGTATTACTTAACATATAAACAAGGATAAAAGTCAGTTTCTTATTAATTTCAAAATATTTATTAAAATTATTTTTAATAATAACCTAAAACTAACTGACATAAGATTATTTTATAATCATCCGGGAAGAAAATGAAAACGCGGACATAAATATTTATGTAGATGAAATTGTTTTTAAAATGTACCATTGAGCACGTAAACAATTTTTGAATCACATATTGTGTAGTTTTAGTCCCATATTAAACTGACTTGGACTGAAAATATGCATAGAGAAAGGGTATATTATGCAAAGTCCCAATAGTTTTGCGAGTGTTATTATACAATACGGAGAATAAAGCCTGTTTTTTGAATCTGAATTTTTTTTGTACTAGTAAATAATTCTTATTGGATTCAGTTTAGTGAGTAGTAGTTCAGTCAGTAGTTCCTTTGTGCCCATCTCTGGTGTTACCGTTATCAAAACATAGATAATTAGTAACATATACGAAACGACACATAGATGTGGTAAATATAAAACAATGGTTCTTTTCCAAGAATGATGGTTCTGTAGAATTCTCAACCTTAAAAGGGGAAAAGAATGGAACGCTTGGGAGTCTCAAAAATATCGCTATTGTTCCCAAAAGTCGTTTCAAAACGATTTTTTTTTATTTTTCGTATCGTGTGTCGTATAGCTCGAGGATAATAATAAGTGAATTAAAAATATTTTTCACAGTCAAATGTAAATAAAACTAATGCTGTGAGTAGGACGTCTTCTTACATCATATTTTTTTCTAACTTAGTTGATATTTTATACAATGCACAAAAAAAACAAAATCGAACGTAAAAACGAAATTTGTCATGTAATAATTATTGGTTTTGGAGTTTTTTTCTTTACTTGTGCTATACTTTACCGGTTCTTCTGTTGTTTAAAATTTAAAAATTCTAAATTAAAGGAAAATACTGTTAGTAAGTTTGATGCATGAACCAACACCAAACACGGGGTATTTAAAAAATGTCGTGTCTTTCTAAACGACCTTTTGGGATGGAAGCTTCAATTTATTACAGAACGATGGAGCTATATATAAGTATTGGATATTAATTTCAAAGCAATCATATAAGGATTCCGTTTTTCATTATAAGGTAAGGAACCCTTAAAAAATAAAAGAACACGCGCCCTCCGCCCTTCTTCCTTCTTTTGTAAGTTACTATAATTTCGAGTATCTTGTTACACTCATGAAATCCGACACTCAATTCAAAATACACATTTGATGTTGAGAAGTCTTTTTAAGTTGAAACACGGTTGAGCAGCTTACCTTTTTCTATTAGACGTTTAAATACTCTTGGAATACATTTTCACTAAAAAAATACAATTACAACGATATTGTGCTTTCCCTTCTAGTATCTAAACTAAGAGTTTACTTCTTATTTCATATTTAGCTTATGACCGGTGGAGGAAGGCGTTTCCTGAGTGGTTACCTTGCTGTGGGTGCCTCGCAGTTCCAAGCATCGTTGATGATCTTTAATAATTAGTGATCTTTGGTGACGGTTTTAGATTCTTTGAGAGTCAAACATTGTTTCTGGAGATTTTCGATAACGTGACTATTATATATCTTATTTGTTACTGGAGTTGAACTTCGAAATTCAGTCTTTCCCGTTAGAGAAGATTGAGTCGTAAAAGGGCTGGTTAAGTTTGACAAACGTTAAAAAAAACCAATAGAAAATAAAACCAATAGAAGATAAATTCGTTAAATTATTTTTATGTTCCATTATAATTCATTTCCATATTATAAAAAATGTATTACCGTTATATTAATGACAAAATATTAAATGTATATTAACATTAAACATTAATTGAGCATAACGTTAAAATAAATTTAATCATTCAAAACGCTAAACTGATGAAAATTAAATATACCTGGTGTCAAATTTATACATAGAACTAGCGTATTTATACATAGAAACTTATATAATTTATACATAGAAACTTACGTAGAAATATTTATAACGCAAAGATACAATGTTAGTGTCACGGATGTCAGAAAATTAATTTACATAAACTTTAATAATTTTGTTGTTCATTTTTCCTAGATACAATCCGTAATTTGATATTCACCCGAAATTATCATAAATGTCTTTTCGGAAAATGAATTAAAGTTTGCCTACGAATCATTTATATGAAGGAATATTATTGTTGGAATAGCATTATTGAAGGAAACTCATCGTTCGAAGATGGATATTTTATAATTATTTAAAGAAACGAAATCTAATTTATAATTTAATAAAAAAATAGGGATGAATAGTTGTTAATTATACAATGTGCAGTTATTTTTATTATGCGTCACTTAATAAGATCAAGTTGATTTTAGATTAAATGAGTTTTGTAAAATATTTAAATGAGTAAAACAGTAAACGTGATTTGTTAGCAAACATTTTATTTTGAGATGTTCAAAGCACTTTTCACATAAAATATATTTATCGTAAACATTACAGCTGTTGAGACGAGAAACCTCAGCCGGTAAACGATTTAACCGTAAATTCAACATAAATTGAATCAAGTTACATTCTTGATTATTCTGTGTGTCTTAAATTTATTCAATTTAATATTCATCCAAAGCATCGTAATGAATGTTGGTTTTATTCATTTACATATTTTTTATATAAAATAAATATCCATTCACGATATATTTCTTGTTTATGAACGTGTTTTTTTTCTAGCAAGTCATTTAGTTTTGAGCTTAGATTTCTATTAATTTTTGTGTCAATATCCATCCTATACATATTAAAGTCATGTGTATTTTATTGTCAGTAAAGAGTAAAAGTGAAAATATGCTAAGAAAGTATAATTTGCAAGACTTGTTGCCAAAATCGTAGTATTCTCCGAACGTGAATTTTAACTTAATATATTTTTTATCCTTACGATATAAACGGAGGAGTTTTTCGTAGTTTTACTAGTATTCTCTTTTTTATATATAATGAATACTCAGTTAATGAACATGACATTTTATTTGAAAGTCAATTTTCAAAATAATTTTATAATTAAAAAAATTAAAGTATTTAAAATAGTGCGGACGAAAATAAAGTGATAATAGAAATTATATCTAATATTGTCAAAATATATTGGATAACGCTGTACTGAGATCTCTGGCACCGAGAACCACTGTATTTTTAATAATAACAGTGGTATTTTTAATACTTGTGAGTAATTTTGTAAATAAAAAATTTGAATATTTTTATATGATTTTATCGAATGACTTATATCATATCTAGGAATGAAAAAAAATATTGGTACAGGATATTCTGCGAAGTCCATAAAATTTTGAGCAATAATTTAAATATAATAACAGATAATATGTTATAAATTGGATTGTAAACTTATATTTGTATTAAATACTTCAAATATATTCGCGTAAAATAGTTTCTCTTTTTTCAAAATTTCCTCTTGCTAAAAACAAACAAAATAAATGCAACAGAAGAAAATAAAACCCACTAAATAGGAGCGAAAGTGAAATTATGAGGGCACCGTACAAACATACATCATAAAAAATATAAAATACATAGTATTTCTAAATATATAGGCTACATAGTATGCCAATACATTGTTTAATATTTCTTTCACACGCGTATAAATATCGCGGAATCCTTAAAAGTTACTCCGTATAAAAGAAATGTATAAATTATTTCTCATCTTGTTTTTCTCAACATTAATATACAATATAGGTAATCAAAGAACTATGAAATTCGCCTTGTTGACTGTTACTTGCTATTGGTGATTTTTGGTTAAAATCAGGGAAGCGGCTATTATGGGTAAGTTACAGCGGTATTATGGGCAGGTTTCTTGCAGAAATAATATGGAAACAATATAAATATGACTGACCTTTTTTGTTTGTACCATGGTTATATTATTTCTCAGTGGAAATTGTGTGCCCATGATTTAAATGACTAATAATGTGTATAATAAACAGACCCCAAAAATTTACAAATTCCAATTACTTGCGGTTACATAAATATTAAAAAGAAGTGTGATCAAACACTTATTTCATAAAAATGTATTCGCATTCATTTAGAGAAATTCAGAGAATGCGTTTCAATGCCAAAAGTAATTATAATTAAAAAAAAACGATGACACGAGTATCTATCGTTTCACTTTTACGTATAACAATAATTCATAGGAACTAAACTTGTCTTTGATTGTTTATTGTAACCAAGGGAGTGTTGAAAGCATGTGGTCATGGTGGAAATTCTCAATGATTAACGGTGAATTCATCGAGTTTTGGCTCGTTTCATTTATTTATATGGATACTTTGGTTACGCTTCTAGTTATCGTATCGATTTAAAATTTTGTGAACTTAGGAAATTCTGGTGACAGCACAGGTATATTGTATAATGGAATTAATATAACTATGGATGACGCAAATATTCAAAAGAACATCTCAATGACTTGTTTGTGTCTACTGTGGTAACGTTTCTTCATCTGCATCAGCGCAACTGCAAGTTTCCTAAACCCGTCGAGTTTCGGCTTGTTTGATCTATCTCAATGCGTCCTTTCGTATAAAATATATGATTTCTTAAACTAGAAATATTTTATTATAAAAATTACTCAATTATGTTAAGAAAATATCGATTTGAGTATGTTTAAATACATATAAAATTAAATTAATTGGAAAAGATACGAAAAAAATTAAATAAAATTTACTCACTAAAATAGGATATTGAACCAAATTTAATTGATTCAACGCTTTCATAACAAAAAGACGAAACCAAACTTGTATATGTTTTTAATCTGAAAAGTTCCTGGAAGAAGCGACGTTACGAATAAATTTTCAAACCGTACTTTTTCATTATCCCAAAATTTCTCCATCTATGCAAGAAGACGAATCTGTTGCTGTTATTATTCTAAGATGACATCTAACGGCGAACTGTTAAATCAATTGTGATTCTCCTTGGGATTTTGTAAAATTTATACTTAACGTATTCAAATAGTCTTTGAAGTTAACAAGATAAGTCTACTCTAAGACTACTCTAAAAGCTCTTGGAAACAGCCAATTAATAAACGTTTGATTTTTGGGGCATTATAAATTAAGAATTTCTTCAAATCTATTGTTTATACGTTGCGTCTGGTCTGGTTTAGTAGACTCCTAGACTTGCAAACTTTATTGACATAATCAATTCATAAATTTATTTTTACTGTAAACTGAATAATTTTAAATCGCCTGATTTACTATAGTTAAAATTGGTTAAATACATAAAAAATCCATAACAATGTACACCGGCTTATCAATTTGTTAAACAAAGTAATGGCGCACATCGTCAATACATACCAATGTACGTAAATTAAATTATTTGTACATTTGATTACTAATATTCGTAGATTAAAAGAACTGACTGCATATTTGCTTGCCTGTACGAACGGATTTAACACGAAAACTACTGAAGCATTGACATAAGTTTCATACAGGTTATAAACAATAAGCCTAGGACGAATTAAATTTTTTTCATCATGAAAACTCAATGATTCTATAGTTTTCATAATAAAAACGTTACGAAGAGAATGAAATTCAATCTCGGCCATCTTTTTTACTTGTATAAAGTTTCAAAAGAAAAATATAACTGATTCGGCGTAAACTTAGCTATATTACATAAATGCTTAATATTAATATTAATTATAGAAGTACTAAGCCCTTATATAATTACATTAAATCTTTATAAAAGTAACACAGATAAGCGGAAAAATATTAATTGCAAACTTAACTTGTCACTATTGTATTTTCCTTTTTCTAGCAATCAAGAATTCCCTACGCAATTATTTTTTGATGCCATCTGAAAGGGAATAATTAAAAGTTTATAAATTTCAATTATTAATTTACTTGGATAATTCGGATTGAAATACATCAATTAAAATTTTAAATGATAGTTTTGAGATATTTAAAAAGGAAGAAATTTTATTTTTAATAAGATTTCTTTGCTGGAGTAAATTATATAAATATGGAATAATAGTATATTGACTAAGGCCACAATACAAAACTAAATAATTCATACTAAGACCTCTTAAAAGGATAATATACAAATAAGACCAACTGAGGTTGTTTTATAACAAAAGCTTAAACTTTTGTATTTCATCCAAGCATGTGCAAAAATTGAAAAAAAATTCTTATTTATATATCCTAGCAAAATACTCGTATTTTGCTAGGATTTATCAATAAGAATTAAATAACTATATTAGGTATATTGTGTTATTGTTTTTTTTTAGGATTCCGTAGCCAAATAGCAAAAGCGGAACCCTTATAATTTCGTCGTGTCCGTCTGACTGTTTTCCGGTCTGACCGGATGTCACAGCCGCTATGTAGATTAAATTTCGATGGTACATCTCTTCTATGAACCGCTATACAACGAAGTAGTGGAATTATGACAAGAAATTATATTAGGGGTAGCATTCCATAGCAACTAATGGAAGAAAAAAACCAGGTTCCAAAATACATTTCTTATTTAAGTCAATAGTTGGTGATAAATGTGCTTCTAAATTTGCCATTTCCAAATTTGCCACTCCTCAATTAAATGTATAAGTGAATGAATTTTTTAGACGTCTGAAATACTTATCGATGGAAACAGTGATTTAAGCTTTACATACTGGCTCCATGACCTCCATTAGTTCATAATATACTGGATTATATTTTGATGAGTTCCAAAATTTTAAGGAGCAATTAAGAAAGATCAACTAAATCACATAATGAAAAAAAATTATAAATAAATTTTTCTTTCTTTTTCTGACATTCAGACCTTTTATTAAAGCGGGAATTTTAGGAAAAGGTTTAAAAAAATTATATTTTTTTTCAAAGAAATTTAGTACATTTATAAAATTTAGCAATGATATAATTTTAAAGTGTATTTTTTTTAGTTTCTTTATACATGTTTCTTATACTATAAACATAATACAATATGTTTTCCCATGAAAAAATTAAAAACATCTTCCTGATAAGTTCGCAAGATTTAAAAGATTTATATTCACCTAAATAAATAAATTTGTAATTAGTCCATTGAAAATGAAAGTTCAATCTGTACTTCTTTAAATACTTTTATTTAATTATATTATTTTTCCATTTTGTAGTAACATAAAAATAGTGAATTTTTTTAACGACTTTAGATGACCTAAACGTTATAAACGTTTAGAGAAAGGGACCTGCATGCTGCCAAAATTAGAGCAAAGAAACGAATTTTGTTTGTACAAATTTTGTCACAAATTCGTAACATATCAATGCCAAAACAATGTGACTTCGTTACATGAAAATTATCCTAGAATACTTTTTTCGGACATTTAGATCTAGATTTTATCCAATGAACTGAAACGATTATTTAAAAAAAACAATTGTTTATATGGATCTGTTAATCTAGAGAAGGCCAAGCGATACTTCCACATTAGTGGATTATAATGGCATCTCTAAAGTTAATTTTAAACCTCTAAAATAAGAAAAAAAAAAATTCATTAACTTTTAAAAGTTCTCCGGAAAAAAACGATATTTATTTCAAACAAATATATATTAGATTTCCGTTTTGCAACATTTTGAATACAATTTCATAAACTGAAGCAAAGGGAATAAAACAATCTAATATACTTGTTTTATTTAGACAAAGACCCTACATGTGGCCCCACACGGTCATATTTAATCACAAATTATTTGCTGTTCCGTATTCAACAGGATTTTGCTCAAATATTATTAGGTTTTGCTGAAATATTCAATAACCTACAGTAAGGAAAAATAACATGAAGCAAAAGAACATATTTCGCCATTGTACAATTAAGTTCACTCTCTAAGACAAACTTATGTTATCGTACCATACCTCCAACATATTTTAATAACTTGCGTATATCGAAACTTAACTATTACTCTACTACGCAATAAATAATGGCATGGATCAAATCAAGTTAAAGAATCACTATTTCTATAATATAATTTATTATTTTACTGGTTTAAAGTGCGTTATTGTTCTAACCATAAATAATATTAGAACAAATAAACTTTATTTTAATTTAACGAAACCCACATTAACAATTAAGACGTGCTTGCTCTTCCAAATTAAATATAAAATTAAACATTTTGGTGCAATTTACTAATTCTTTTTTACGAATATACTTCCATACCAGACATAATAAAAAATAAAAAGATTTATTAGACTAATCGAATGATGATATTTTGTATTGAATTACTCTTATTATTTTATTGCATTTTATATTGGATTAGTATTATATTATATTGCAGATATTACAAATAAATATGCAGCTCGTTAGATTCGACATTCCACCTTGGAAATTTAACAGCATGTGTATTGGCAACCGTTATACATGTAATTATTTCTGTGTTCGTATAATTTATAAAGCCAAATTAAAGAAGAACCTGCATCCGTATCCGTATTTTGAAATAATTCGATATATCTGGCCATTTTGAAGGAGAATCCGTACTTACCTATTTGTAGAGTTGCTTTAAAGAAAATATTTATTTAGTTATTTTAATTGTGGACAATATCAAAGGATTTTACTTTTATTTATTTTAATGTATTCTAAAAATTTATTCTACGACTCGAACCCTTTACCCCACCGGCCATGGCCTTGCCAAAACGTTACGGAATTACCCAAAAATTGAATAAACTTATGAGGTAATAAAACCTATTAAAAGGGGACACAGGTTGGCGCAACCGTTTCTATGTTCACGTACCATACACAGCTTCCATATATTATATTTTGGAAGATCACGTTTACCGAAAAAAGGCTATGTCAGAGCCAATGTGAGTCGTAGTGGATAATTCCATTAAGAAAATTTAAAAAAAAACGGGATAAATTAAAGTTGGAACCACTTAGAAATACACGTTGACTCAGGTAATTGTTGTAACTTCGTATGTATTATATAAGTTTGTAAATTTGATTATTAGATTATGACATATTTTACTTTTAAGTATTTGAAAGCGTTAATTTTATTTCAATTATTAAAATATTACTGTAACTGATTTGTCCTGTTAACAGGAAACAAATACATAGGAGCTTGAAGTAACCAAGAATTTTGTTTTCTATAATAGTCTAAGAAAGTAAATATTCATATTTTTAGTTTTATTTCGAGTTATTTTTTTATTATTCCACAAAGAAAACCTTGATTATTACGGCTAATATGGATTAAAAACCCGTAACACAATCTAAGCCTCGAGGAAAATATAATAGTATAATATAGGACAACTGCTAGTAAGTAAATATATTGCATGTTATATCAATTTATTACAATATGAGTTATTATATAGGCATTACTTATATTTTAAAGAAACTATTGCACTACCGACAGCTTTAATCTTGAATTATATAAGACTACCGATAGCTTTAATCTTGAATTCTTCTATTGAAATATTTATCAAAAAATTAAATAACAATACACATATTTAAACATCTTTTATTGTAACAGCTTTTTACTAAACCTAACCTCTAAATAAAGACTAAACCGTCTAAAAAAATTAATTCCCAACTTCCAGTACAGTTTAATGTCTGTACATCGTTAAACGTTTTCATTTTTAAAGCACAAAGAATATCAGATACTAAGCACTTGGCCTTAAATTAAAAAATTTGAAACCTAAAATAATTTATCTTTAATTTGGCAGCCAGGAAAGCCCCGTGAAATTGTTAATATAATCAGCGGCATAAATTCAAAACTTGAGATGGTATTTAAAAGGGAATCTGTTTCCTTTTAAGAAAGAATCTTTGCAAAACTAGGACATAACTTGGTAAATAAGTGGTCGCAAAATAACCTGATAATAGTGGACGAAAATAGTACGAAACAACAAAGACTGCCTTTAAAAATATTTCCTAATAACTATATGTAAGACTTAGCATTTAATTTACATCATTAAAATCAAGTGTTTAATTCAAATTATAACCTTTATTAGGTTATAATTTAAATTAAACACTTGATTTATACATTCAAAAGTATAACCTAATAACATTCAAAATTTTCTAATAATTTTTGTGCTCGTAGTTTTTTACAATTAATACAAGGAGATATTAGGCGATGGAAATATACATTACTACTGACGATTTAGAGTCTTCAATATTTCCGTTGGACGCTGTGACTATGATTTAAATTAATATTATCACTCGATCTGAAGTATTCTATTAAATAATGTGGCACTTATTACGTAATTAGCGTAACTTAGCTTAAGGGTAAGAAATTTAGAAATTACATCGAAATACAGTTGGTAGAAAACATATGGTTAATCGATGGGCAGAAAAATTGTTCATGCTTTTCATTGATCGATGTTTTAAATTCGAGAACCTACATGTACACTAAATTCTACGTTTACTGTTGTATATTAAAAATTTACGTAAAATAGTAAAACTAATAAGTTCTGCGAAGAATGAAACTTACCCTGTGTATTTAGTTCCGATAGTTTAGTTCAACTAAAATTATAGGGGAAAAAGAGAAAAAGACGATTATACTGCTGCTTTAAAAAAATATGAGTAAAAATATAGAAAAACTTTCATGAATATAAAATGGTCGCGTTTCTCTGTAACGAACTCTTAGTGTCAGATTATAGTGAAATAATATGAATACTTAGTGCAATAAATGTAAATAAATAAACCACCCTTACGCAAAATTTTATTTGAAACGAGCGAAGGAGAACGAAGTACCATGAAAAAAAAAATTATATATATATATATATATATATATATATATATATATGTGTGTGTGTGTTTGTGCCAAAAAAGCTGCACCATATTTTTATCAGTTCATTATTTTTAAATATTATGCTATTTTTAAAATCTCTCAAATATGAGCTGTTTTAAACAAATTTAATTTCAAAATATATATTAAGTAAAAACCATTCAAGAAGCGAATTATGTTTCATATTACTATACTCGTAATAGATTTTCTAAAAACGGTCAGAATATTCATTTAGAAACGGAAGCGAATATATTTTTTTTAATTTTAAAACCCAATTTTTGTGCGTGAAACCATGATTTTATGATTGAATCAAGCTTCCATCTCTGGTTTCACAATCTGCATAAGTGTGCGTTAACAGTCTGATCATTTACTTACCATGTAATTTAATACCATTACTTACCATGTAATTTTTAGAGTTTCTTGATTTAAGGAGTGCTAATAAATATGCAAGTATCCTGCTTTTGTGACTAGAAATCCTTATCTTCTTCATATGTCTCGCCTAATATTTAATCTCTCCCATCGTAGCTTTCGTCTTTAAATTTCAATCTGTTGTTTTCAAGATTTTCTTACACAAAACCTCAATATACGAATATGACTTGCAGTTGATAAATATTTTTTTTCAGCAGTTAAACTACTACCTGCCTTATATTTATGCGTACGAGTAATTACATTTATAACTCTAAATATTTTGTTCGATAGCCCAGTTCAGATAATATTACTATTGGTTTTAATGTAAACTCCTTAAATGTTATCGGTTGTGTTTTTGTTGCCCTCTATTTCATACCTGTATCGAATAATGTGCTACGTAATATTTATAAAATTGCATAAAAGAAATTTTATGTGGAATAATTAAACCATTATTCGTATCATTTCGGAGGACCTATTGTACAGTGTAGCTTTCAGTAAGCCATATCATGTCTTATTAGAACTTATTCGGTACAGCATATATTACTGATGAATGCTACCGATAAGTCCTACTACAAAAGTAAGCTCTTAAGGAGAGTGACCCTTTTCCGAATGCTATTAGATCAATTTCTTCTTCACATTTTGTATTACTTTTATAAAATTCAAAGATATTTCACAGAAGTGAGATGTAGAATTCCAGCTTACGGAATCAGCTTAGCAATAAGTAGCAATATATACTATTGAAAACTTTCAGTAAATCCATGTATGCTTTTTCATCTGAAATCGATGTTGAGAAGCAATAAAGCAATTGTTATTTGGACAATAAAGATAAAATCGGGATCGACTGAAAGTTATTTTCATCTAATACGGATACAGAACATTGATAAGAGGTGTTCGAGTAATTTTCCATTGTGTAGGATAGATGCTGGTTTATAAATTAGATAATAATTTTCTATCTAGAGTTTTCTCGGTTAAACACAATGTGATCCTTTGTTAATACAATCAGACTACAAAAATTACAAAATAATACTTAAACTTACTGCATGAATGCATTAAATAATGTAAGTCAGATAAATATCAATACACATGCTATATACGTACTTCTATCTAGCAAGTGTTGCGCGATATGTTAAAAAGGAAAAGGCGGACCTAGTAATGGAACTCAATACTTATTTAGCCACACGTATTCTGCCTGTGACAGGATTTTATTTTGTCGGCACCTCATTGGTTATCGAACCAAACTTAATAATGTTCGATAGCGCCGAGTGCCACAGTCGGAACGAAACCGCTCCCGGCGAGTAGACGCGTGTAATTCCGACTGCGGGCACGATGTGCCCGGGTGCGGTTTGCGGGATGGAAATTAATTAGTATTTATGATGAGAAGCATATCTATATAATAATACTTTTAACCTGCGGCTTCGCTCGCATAGAAATGGGCAAAATATTTAATCGCAACATCGGAAATGGTATTCTGATGTGTAGCTTGAGATGTACAGAAGCAACAATGCAGCCTAAAAAACCGTGCAGTACAAACCGTGGCTGTAGACTCACCTGCTGCGTAATGTGTTATTTCATAATTATTTTCCTGTCTCAGTGGGTTGGTTTTTGAATTATGAAAATAAAAATCATTCCAGAGTGAACACTATTCTGTATTTACCAAGGTAGGTCTATTAGTTGAGGCGTGAAAGCTAAACAACTAAACCACTTTCACCTTTGTAATATTAAATTAAGATTAGGTTTTCAAGAAAATAATTTTTTTTTTAATTATAACGAAATTAAAAAATTGGTTAAATATCAAATTTCTAATAATGAAGACATTAAAACATCATAATTTTTTAATTATGGTATTTAAAAATATAGTATTTCCTGTGAGCAAAGTTTCATTACTTTTATAATTAGTCTCATATTCTTCTAAAAGAGAAATTCAGTGTACGTGGTACTAATCTCTGGAATACAGAAAATATGACAATTTTCAGTGTGTAATTACATTTTTCTGAGGGGTTCGTTTAGTTTAAAGAGATCTAATATTTAGATTAAGTGAAACAGAAAAGGCGTTGAATTAGATATAGTTAAGTATGTCCTTTAAATTTCTTTTGGGAAAAATAACTTAAATTTAGAATTCATAAAGAAGTAATACAACAAAACGTCTATATATTTTGTTTTTAGAATTTTTATCAGTCTGTATCTCCGTTTAATGGCACGTCACATAAAAAATGAACATATTTAGATTCGGGCTTTTTTTTCTGAGTTAGAATAAGAGGGAATATACCCAAACATTTTCTTGAAACACATTATTTCATAGTCAATGCCTTAACTGATGAAAAACAATTTAAAAATCTCATTTGGCACTAATGATTGAAGTACACAAAATCAAATTTCAAAAAATAAATACACAAAAGCAAACAGATAAGATAAAAGGGGGACAAGGATTAAAGAAAGAACAGCGGGTTTAGGTAATATATTAGTGACACTTAAATTAAGAAAATTAATTTCTGATGAATATTGGAAAAAATCACAGATGTGGAACTGCATGCCCAGTGGTTAAATTTATTATTAAATACATTGATATTCTATCCAAGAATTATATTTGAGAGTCATAAAAACTGGGGCATTTCATAGTGTATGTCCATGCAAAATAAAATTCTTCCCTGTTTAAAGAATACATCCACAAAATATTCCTGAACAGTAATGAAGGGTTTGGGTCTAGCTTTGTAGTTTTCTTCTTACCAACAACAAATATCTACATGAAGTATAGTATATTTTCCTACATTTTTATAAGCTATTTTTAAAATTCAGTTAGCGATTGAATTATGGAAGCCAAATATTAATATAAATACCAAATAAAATCTGGAAAGGTAAACATTCTGAGTAAACGTAGTTTTCAAAGTTTTTACTTCTTCCTTTCAACATTATTTCGAAAACTCTTTGTGGTGTTTATAAGAATATGAAAATTAAATTAAAATAATTTAGTTCAAAGTTAGACCCTAACAAAAAGGTAATTTGACTACAAAAATATTAAAGCAAAATATGGGAAACACATTTTTCGTAATTAAATATAATCATCATCATATATATTAATACGCTAAGGTTAAGATGTTACACTCCCTTTTTAGAAAAAACCTCACAACTAATCCACATAAATTATATATCATTTTATAGATAATTGCTTGCTCTACCGGCATCCACAACTAAAAAATTTATTATTGCTATTGTTTTTGCAAATTAATTAATTATTAAAATTATATACACAAAACAGCAATGCTGCCATCTAACGGCTCAACGTCAATATGATTGACGGTCGGTAAAATTTTTGTTTAATTTCAAATCCACTCACGTATAAATAAAGTGGCGCTTTAGCTCAATGCTTTTGATACTTGCGCCTCTATATGTCAATTTTAGTAAAATATTTGTTTGATCTGTCATCTGAGCTTCATAATGGAATAAATAATGCGAAGACTTCGCACGGGTCACGCTAGTTTAATATAATTTCTACAGAATAAATAACAAATGACAAAAAAACTCATTGAGAGTACATACAAGTTTTTCGGGAATAATTGAACATATAAATATTTTGAATTTTATGTACTAAAATCAATTTGATGGAAAATGAAGAGGCAGTGAATTTGGCTCGCACTTGACTTTTTTTTGAACTATGAAGTAAATTTTCTTATTGCTCTCTCGAAAATTTGTTTGTACACCGTATTTTCCCTACATTATTTAATTTCCATTTTTGATAAATATCATAAAACATTGGGTTCGTAAAAGTCCAATACCTCATAATAATTATTGTTTCAAGTTTGGATTGCGTAGTTTATTATCATAATTACTTATATTATAAAATTTACTGCCGCCATATTAAGAAAAGTGCATTTGTACCTTGTACCGACTTAATCAGGTCAAGCTAAGGTTACTTATGAAGAAGTGAAAGTGATCGATTAGTCAATCTAATGAAGTCTATTACCTTCATGAAATTTAAGTTTTCGTTAAAATCTTATTGTACACTTAAGTCATCAATATATATTTAGTGCATGTAATTAATTAAAAAAAAAAAATTATTTCTCAATTATATATAAAAGAAGAACGACATTGGTTTTTATTTTTTTTAAATGTTTGCTATGAAAGTTTTATTTCATTTTTATTCTTATTATACAAATTTATGAAAATTTCACAAGTCTATAATGTGTATGTGTAGGTATAACAGATGAAATATTAGGTGACACTAATCATTGAAAATATGTGCAAATTTGATATTATGAAAATAATCAGGTATTTTTAAAAAAAAAGTTCCATTTTGAAACATAAATTTCTTACAATGTTATTATATTAATATTTCGTATTAAAAATTAAAGTGTAAATTTATAAACATATATGCGTATGTCACGATATATGTATATGTGCATCTATTGTATGGCGCTATTGAAATTCTTAAACTATTATGCATTTTGCAGGGTTAGAAATAATTACTCTGCTTACTATACATTTTGATTAGCAATTTAGCAAAAAACATTATCTAACGAATATTTTTTTTGATTAATATAGCTGTAATATTATTTAAGAAAAATTATTTTTCAAAAAATACACCCTAACAAAAAATAAAAAAATTTTTTTAGATGAAAGTTTTTCATATAGGTGAATAAATTTTTTTTTAATAAAAGTCGTCAGTGGGGTTCTTGTGACTTGTTAATGTTATAACACAAATTATTTTAAAGATATCTCAAGGTTTACTTCACTTATCCGTTTGGGTCCTTCGTGGATATGTAAAAATAATAAATTTACGAGTACTTTTGAAAGTTGGCTGACGTGACCGTGACAAAGAGAAAATTCCACTTGTAAAGTAGTAGTGTCTCAGTACGTAAGCATTTTTATAGTATTAAGTGATGTTAAAGAAAATACTAATTAGTAGAAATATATGTAAAAGAAAATGAATAAAACGCCAAGCATTTTACAGTTTTTGCTCAGTGCAAATCATTTTTACGTTAGTTTTGCAGGTTTATGACGTGATAAATATCTTCAAATTATTAGATATTTATGTTATCGCTTTTAAATATTATATCGACATTTTCTTGTATTCCGCAAATGCTATCGAACTGAATCTAATACTGAATCTAACTCACAATTTATTGTGAAAAGTATTTGAATCAATTGAAAACATACACCGTTATTTACATCCATAATTGATATGTGACATTGACGTCCCCCTTAAATAAAGTTTTCATTATTTAATTGTTTAAACATATTTTAATAATTCCTTACTATGAAATATTTTATTTTCCTACTGTTAAAATAATTTTTTTTAGATCACGAGTTGAAAATTTTACTAAATTTTTTTGAGTCAATTTTTTCCGGTTTGTTAGTTTAGAATTTGACCCATCACTATTAATTTAAATAAAGTGTTAAATTTAAGCAGAATTGACACTGAGAGAGACCGTACGTACATGTTAATCATATTTTTTAACACGTAAACATACAGTGTGCACTTCCAGGCACAAGAAAAATATTGCCCGTTATATACACAACTCTTTAATTATTCATACAACGAAAATAATGTGTCTTTGTAATGGTTACTTAATGCCGCTGTTGCAAGTTTTTTACGTGCATAAATAAAAATTTTCATCGGTGGACACATTATTTAACATTTTGAAAGCTCATATCTCGCAAAGAATTCACCGCGTCAAAAAATGCCCGTAATATATTCGATTTGCATTTTAAAACATCTATTCTTTGACATTCTACTTGAGGAGTTAGACAAAAAATATTTCACCCTATAGTTTAATTGAATTGGAAAGGCCGTGGAAGAAAATAACAGTTTCTTTACTTCTACGTATTGACGTTATCGCATTCCTATAAATTATGACCAAGATCGGACATAAATGAAAAAGTTATGATGTTGGGACATACAGACGGACAGACAGGTTCGGTTTTATCATCTGTTGGGTACCAAATGTGGCGAATATGATTGATGCCTAAATCGCATGAATTTAATAAAATATTTTTTTTTAATCCAAATTTCTCATTGAGGGAAAACAAAAATTTTAATAAACATGAAAACGTCATTGCAAAAAAAACATTCATAACATAGTTGTAAAAAAGCAGATATCCATTTCGCTCAAAAGTTTTTTAAAATTTCATAAATTTTCATTATAGTAGTAAATATGATATACTGAACTTGCTTTGAATGACAAACGATGTATTTCATACCGTCGCATTCTGTCCTTCGCATCTTAATATATATATATATATATATATATATATATATATATATATATACACACACACACTATATATATATATATATATATATATATATATATATATATATATATATATGTATATATATATATATATATATATATATATACTTTTTTCACATTTTTATTCATACTGACCATCTCTGTCCATTTTGACCCTTATGTTTAATTGTAGACCTATTGATCAAGTGTTTATTTTTATATCACTAAATAGAATAAAAGAAAGTTCTCTATCCCATCTATTTATTTGTGTGACCTAATCCCAGAAAGTACTAAACGAATTTCATTCTGGTTTTCACCAATGAGTAGACTGATTTTAAAAATATTATGAAAATACTATAAAAATTAATTGACTTTTGACTATTTTTTTGAAAAAAAATTAAAAAGCAACTTTTCAATGGCGTTTTCTTGGCATGCGCTAGTAGATATATGAAAATAGAGAACAAAATAAGAAAAGAAATCCACTGCTTTTTGAGCTAATAAATGTAAATCTTTATCCATTTATACGTCTGGGTCTCTTTTGGTATATAAATGAGATAAATATTGTTATTTACACCAATTCATTTAAATCAATATTTTAATAATTGTAATAAACTAATATTTCGAAAATTCGGACGTTTTAAAATTTATGTTAATTGCGCTCAGAAGTAACACCCATCACTACGTATAAAACAAAATTCTCCTTTGGATTAGTTTGCCTGCTTGTGCGGACTGTGACCAGTAATTTTTTTCTTTAATTTAACTATTTTTTAAATTTATTCTTGAGACAGCTTTAGTGTATAATTTGTGAGTTTTTTGTAAATTAATTATGATGACGAAGTCTGAAAACATGAATATTTGTATTTAGACTTTTCTTGCGAAAAAGTGATAAGTTTTAAATATATTTGGCGTGAATTTTGTAGAAATTCATTATTCACAATTAAATGAAACTACGTGATGTAGTATTATTTCTACTTTTATTTAATTTCTTTACCATGACCTAGGTTTCGTTGTATTACAATATCTTCAGGTGGGATATTAGCAAAAATTTAATCTCTATATTAGCAAAGATAATAAGATATATTAGCAAAGATATATTAGCAAAGATAATATTAGCAAAGATTCGATATCTTTGCTAATATCCCACCTGAAGATGTTGTAATACAACGAAACCTAGGTCGTGGTAAAGAAATTAAAGAAAGTAAAAATAATACTACATCACGTAGTTTCATTTAATTGTGAAGTGATAAGTTATTATTGATATAAAAACATCACTGAACAAATTTCTGGGACATGGTATATATATATATATATACATATGTATGTGTGTCACATGTAATGTTTATATATAAATCATATGTACAATATCATTTCATTTTCGAGACGATCTTAATGAAGGCCAATTTTACGTATCACATTTAATATTAACATAAGTTCTATTCGTTCTGATACCTAAGGTACCCTGTTTATAAGTTTGTATAAAATATTTTAATCACCGTCTATGTCTACAATAATGTATTTCCGTGTAAAGTCGCGTCTGATAACTAGTTTTATTATAAAAGGTCTTTATAAATGTTTGTCACAATTTTCTTGATAATTATGTGTTACCTTTTTTATTTGTTACATGGTAATTAAGTCAAAAATCAAGTGCTTTTCTTCGAAATGTCCATTTAGTTTTCTTAGTTTTGAATTTTCTTTTTACAAATAAATAAATAAAATTTACAATCTTTATGATAAAAGACGAGTTTTGGAACATTCAACAAGAAATATTAAAAATCCATCAAATATATTAACTTTTAAGCTCAAAACAAAAAATCATAATCATATGTCGCATTAAATATATGAAAACGCTGCTAATACCTCGTGTTTGCGAATTTTGTTTTTGTTCTCAAATAATTGAAACGTTTCCTGAATAATTCCATAAATGATAAATTTGAAGCTCTTTTGATAAAATTATTGTTGAAGTTCGGTATCTTTGTTAAATTTTTACTACTATTAAGTAGAAAATGTAAATAAATCAACAAATAAAAGTACAGAGCAGAGCACTCTAAAAATCGTACATTTGTAAATGGTCCAAATTATAAATATAGCCATGTTTATAGTCTATATTATAACTCAAGAGGAGTCTTGATAATAATTCATACACATATAATGGTAAATAGTATAAAACAAAGGTCGCTAGTCTCTCTATTCTCATAAATATGATAATTGTGTGAAGCCTAAGTAATTCTTTGCAATTCTGATGGGCAATTTCTAAAGAAATGTTCTAATACCTAACTTAAAATACCTGACGTTTTCCACATCTCGTTATAAATTAACATACATACTGTAATGTAATTAATAACCACTAAATTGGTAATAAATTCCTTTTTCTGGGTAACTCTTTAAATATTGGTGGTACTGACGATAATGTTTTCGAAATTACGAAGAGAAAATTTCATCCGTAACGTATGATTATTTATATATAATAAAGAATCATACAGTGATGACTTAACATTCTTTGACATTCTGGTGTGTAGTAAATCAGTGTAATCGTCGCCTTTGAGTGTCCTTTTAGTCCTTTAGTGAACATAACTCCACACTCACTGTCGTTTTCTGCTGAAATGAAAATGTAAACTGTAATTTTTCCCAAGATAAATGTTTCAACCCGACAGTAAGGACATTTAGACAAATGACTGCGTGCAAGCTAAGATTAGATATATATGTGGTTATATTTCTGAGAGGGTTTAATACCCTCTAGCTTTACAAATGTAAAATGGATACTAAATTTAAGTTTTATAATAAATATTATTATGGAGTTGTTGACATTTTACTAATTTAATGATAAAATGTTGCCTTTATCTGTTTGTCTTATATCAATATTTGAAAAAAATGTTTTGACTAAGATTTATTTGAAAGATCGTAGCAAGTGATTGTCAGAATAATTAACTGTAAAATATATTAATTTTGAACTTCTAAAGAAAAGTCTTTTTTTTCAAAGGTACTTTTTTTTGTGAGACTAGAAAAGTAACAAAAAGTATATTCACTTCAAATTACTTTGAAACTTTATATCATAGTTAGATTTAAGCAAAAACGTGAACCAAAAGAATGTTCTTTAAGAAGACTAAAAGTAGAATTTCTTCAGACCACTAACGAAAGATAGTAATTGTAGTATATATATATATATATATATATATATATATATATATATATATATATAAGGACTTATATAAAATTATATAAAATTAACGACTTGAACTGCGAAATCATTTTACGGAAGATCAAGATTTATTTAGACACGTGTAGATTCAGCAACATTTAAGAAAGTGACGATAAAAATGCTACCGCCATTGAAAATATTACTTTTTTTTACCAGAATTGACAAAAAACTTGCCAATTACGAGTAGAGTCGCACTACGAGTATTCTATATACATTTAAGCTCCTGCATACATTTAATTGTACGTCGTATTTCTATCAATCTATTTATTAATATTAATTTTTGCCAGCGTAAATATGTTGCCTACTCTGTCTTTCACAGGCGTAAAACATGGTGCATATTTAAATAATTATGAGCTGTGGAATTATTATTTTGCTGTAACCTTCGAGACATATTTGAGCAGTTCATTTTTTATGAAATTCAATTCAATAGTTTTGAAAAAATGTTTCACCCTCGTATATCTATAGAATATATTATTAAATATGCATTGTGAAACTATGAAAGAAAATGTTTTTATTAATATAATATGAATAATATATATAACAAAATTAAATATTTTTTAGTTTTTCTTTACCACATTTTTAGTTCTTATATGAATATCTATATATATAGTAAAATAAAAAAATTAGTCTGTACATTGAATATTTTTAGTAAAACTAAGTAAAACGTACTAAAAGGACGTACTAAGCCTAAAACAAGAGTTTTTAGAATTTTTGTCTGTTTGTCGGTTGGTCTGTTTGTCTGTCTATGCGCATATTTATTGTGCATGCTAATCTCAGCAACAGCTGAACCATTTTGGATGCGGTTTTCAGTGATGTATTTAGATCAATTTGTTCTAACGTATAGGCTTCGTTTCAATCGGTTAAAAAATAAAAAAAGTTACGTCAATCTTCACTTTACGTACGTTGTACACGACCGTGACCCTAATATCAGAACCTGCGGCATCTGGATTTGGCTGCAAACGACATCTATTAGCATTTTCAGTAAACTTCAAGCTCATAGAGTTCCGAGAGAAATAGAAAAAAACCACACGCAAAAATTACCAATTACTTTTCTTACTCCGAATCCCACGCGAACGAAATTGTGGGCACGGCTAGTTTGATGTAATGTAGCTGGTACAAAATAAGTGGGATATTGCTATGCCAAACTTCAAGTTTTTACGTTGCATAATGTCTGCGATAATCAGCTGCAATAAACGGACTGACAGACATGTGAGTTCCAGTTATGAGAATTCCACTTTTCAATTTGAGGTACAGAAACCCAAAAAAGGAGAAAATTACATTTGTCACCAATTATTTCCATAAATAAACATAATATTTTAAATTCAATATTTTACTCCCTCTGATGCACATTATAAACATCAAATATGGAAATATCAAAAAGGGTACTAAGAAATAAAGCTTAATACTTAAAACCTACTGAGTCTCGGGTTTAGTAGACGAAAGATCATCTCTGACTCTGTGTAAGGTCATATAAAGTTTGGCCGAATAAGTAGAGTTAATTATATGTATAAATGAATGTATTAGGAAATTTAGCACCGTAAAAGTGAGTTATTACTGATTAATAACTATGTTTTAAACCAGTGGCACTTCTTCATATATTAATTATATGTTTTGATAATTCATAACTTATAGCTTATTATATAATACGACTATATTATTACAACATTCCAATATACTACAAGGTAGGAAAAAGCATGCTATTTTGTATACGTTTTATAAAGTACTGTGTTGTGACAGACAACAAAGCAAGATAAATTCAAGTTTAAATAAAAAGAGAAATTTTTTCATTTACACATTTCGTTTTCCTTACTTCAAAAGAGAAAAAAAAACAAAGTACTCATAAGGTCACTCGCGTGTCCGTCCATAACGCGAATTTTTTTTACATTTTATTTACAATTGAAAAGCAATTTGTAAGAAGTCTGAAACAAAATGTTATATGGCAAAATTTGAGATATATTGTTAAAAATGTCCACAAAAATCTGTCTACCCTCTATCTTCAAAGGTGCCGAAGTTCAAATTACAAAAAAAACACCATTACTAGAAGTTTACCTAAAGTGTATCCGTACATAATAACAATGGTTCTAAATTTCATAGCCTTTGAAACTCAGTATATTTTTTGCTCCTGTGAAAAATATACAGGCAATATATATAATTTACGATATTTAATATTAATATTTGTAAACATTATAGCTCAAAATATTGATATATGCCTAAATGTATAGTGCAAGTTCGAACCTATTAAGTTTTTTATCAACAATGATATTTTATTTCAAAATGAAAGGTCGCGAAACTACATAAGGTTCACTGACATAATATTTGGAAAAATTAAAAATTAATATAATATTTGGAAACTTAATAGAATGATTGAACAAGCTAATAAAACTATTCGCCAATACAACAAGCAAGTTGGTGATGAAATTAGTTTTTATCGCAGCGTAATGCGACGTTCCTTACGAAAATTTATAAGACAACATAAGATTTGATAAATGTGTTTTTTTGGTTAAGAGCGAAAGGATTTCTCGTAATTCGGCATAACTTAATTTTTTGAATAGGCTTAAATAAGAATAAAGTGCTTGACAATAACATTTAATGTAACGTAAAATAAGGCATGGAGTGTTTCAGAATAGTTGCCGTAAATTTTTTATGGCTAATTGTTTGTAAACGAAGAGTCATTATAAAATTGTAACATGAGTAAATTTCACGCTTTTTTGCAATCAAGTTTTTGCATTAAAATTCCTAAAAATTTTTATTATTATTCGAAAAATTAAATTATTCCGAATTGGTGGACATCCTTTCACCCTTGAACAAAATGTTTAAATTTATAGAATATTTTCTATTTTTTAGTTCGTGTTGATACAAAAGCGTTTTCTAGTCTTTTTTAAACCAGAAGGATTTTTTTTATTTCCTACTCCCACTTTTCGTTCATACAACTGTTTTCCATTCTTCATAAACGAGAGTTTCCTAATTTAATATTAAACATTTTTTGTTTCCAAACAAAACACACCTGTGTCTTACACTGTTGAATATATTATAATTCTATGTATTCATCTGTACCTTTAATATATTTTATCACATATTAGGATTAATTAAGGGACAGGATCTAGATAATAAATTTGATCACGTTATAACTAAGAAAGTGATAAAATTTCGCCACTAAAATGCTATTTTTTCTTCTTCCATAAATTCTATATGAAGTGAGACAAAAGGGGAGCAAAATACTTTATGTACTAAATATTAAATGCTCGAAAACTTTGCATCTTATTAAGTCGATTGGCGGCCCCTAGGATATTAAACCGTTTGACAAAGTTACCATATTCTTTGACTTCACCTCTTAATATGAAACCCAGTATCTATTAGAGTTGGTATTAAACATATTTGATAGACCCTAATAGCTCTTCAAATTCTTTACGCTCTTTCTCATAACTCAATATAACGTCTACTAAAATTTTATCAAAAAATAACAGCATAATTGAGTTTTTACCAGAATTTCATTATTTATTTCCATATAAACGGGCTGGCTACGCAGGATGAGTTCGATTAAGATATGAGGCAGGACTTATAATGAGATAAATCCAAGCTTTACTTCCATAAAGCAATATATGAAAGTGTATATTATTAGCGTCGTATCGTAAAATGTGCGCGCCTTTTTTTACGAGCGTGTATAATGGGCTTATACCGGCGATGAAGATTGTGTAGTCGGCGCCTTAAAAACTTTTTCGCGTCAAAATTTTTAGTTAATATTTTTGATGTTTAGGTTTAAGTTACGGCGGATGATATGAGGGTAATATAAAAGTCATTTAATTTATGACAACGCTGTATTATAATTCTCAATTAACAATCGCTTTATTTAATATTAAACATTTGTTCTTAATTTTGTTAATAAAAAATTATTTGAATACTATTTTACTCTTTTATATTAATAAAATCATGTTTTAAAACAATTCTAATAAGCTGAATGAAATAATATAAAATAACGGAGTACAATAATTGAAGGTTAAAATTTCTTTACGCAAAAGGCTCTGGATTCATTTAACAAATATTTGTATTAATGTAAATTGACTCTAATGGATTAACTTTTAAAAACATATAACAAATTTAATAAAAAATTAATTATGAACTGATTAAACATTATAGGCATATAATTACTAATAATATATATATATATATATATATATATATATATATATATCTATATATATATATATATATATATTATTAGTAATTAGCAAATTAACATAAAACAAGGGATTTAATGCAATATGGAAATTTTGAATTCAACAAGCAAAGAAATTGTATATTATTCATCCAGGTTATTCTTTGCATCACACCTAGTACATACGAAGAAAATTTACATTTGAAGGAATTAGAGGACTGTACTGACTTCAGGAGTGATAATGTATCCAATATAAAAGGCGCCATATATCCAATATAATGTATCCAATTTATAGAGCATAACTCAAATGTAAAGGTTAATAGCTGAGCTTAAATGTATTATAGATGAAGCTCAACTTAAATATATTATAGTTCATTTATCAAATTTATCCTGAGCTTCAAGATAACATCGCATATATTAATTATTAAAAAGCGTTTGAAGGTTTAAGTTATGACGTATTCATGAATAGTTTCACGAAGGGATTTTTTTTTCGCTTCTACTTTTTATTGTTCGTATCTTTGGACTACTTTACCTTTGTTAAGGTACAGGCATACATGTTAAATTTAGTTCTCGTAGAAAGTAAAATTTTGAATAACCGTATTAATATTTCCATTAAATCTATGCATTATCTAATAGTCATTACACAATAAGACACTAGCTATTTCCTATTACAAAGCACTTCTCACACAACTACTCCAATTAGCAATTTAATATATGTTTTCAATTTGAAAATTGAATTTTGATTTTGCTGATTAAAAGTTGTATTGTAAATAGATAATTTTTTGTAACAAATGTATTGAAGTTTGGATTTTGCAATCGATATGCAAATTGAAGATTAACAGTAATGTACTGATACTATATTACGATGGGCGTTTTGGGCGAATGCATTAGATACTCTATAAATACATATATATATATATATATATATATATATATATATATGTATATATATATATATATATATATATATATATATAAACCTGCACACATATTATTTGCAGTTTAACTGTACAAGTGTATGTTTATTTTTGCATATAATTTCGTAGCACCTACTTATTTAGACTGGGCGGAGAATTTTAGTAGATGAAGCTTCTGCACACGTGCATGGGATGAAGAATGAGGGGAGGTGGTTACCATAAACACGCGGGTGAAGCCGGAAGCTAAAACTAATAACAATATATATAAAAAAGTTTGCCTATTTGTTTGCTTCATTTTTACTTTATAACTCTGCAACTAAGTAGCAATACATCTACCGAATAAAGAATACGCATATCTACTACGTGGTGGAATTATACGTAAGCAATTAATCATGGATTCTATTACGTGAAAAACTAAGTCGATACAATATAATTTCTAAAAGACTGGAAGGATTTTCGTAATACTGGGCGTAGACGGTACGTAATTCATATTTGCATGTTTATTATTTTTCAAAACGAAAAGTGACATAATTTCTGTTGAATGAAAATTCGCGCTTTTATTTACATAATACATATTTAATACTACATAATGATAATCCTATATTTTCTTCCAAATTCGGCTGTTTTTATTATAAAATTTCGTATGTGTAGTGGCAATTTAAAGCTTGTTATGAAAGAAGACATAGACAAATATTTTTTTAAAATTTATTTCTTTCTTTATTAAATGAAATGGTCAGTGTTCTTGAAACTTTTCTCTTCAAATTTATATATATATATATATATATATATATATATATATATATATTTGTACATAGTACACATGTATGTATTATGAAAAATTTAATGAATATATAAAAAAAATAACCTTTAAACCTTTGGCAGAAATTAATAACGTTCCAGAAAAGTTTTAAAAAGCCAACGTAAGATGGGAGCAATAAAAATGGTAGCAGCAGAGCTACAGACAATAAATGAAACTTTTACCCAAGGATTAAGTAAATTTTCTCATTGAGCTACTTAAGAGTAATTAATTCAAATTAGTTAAAATAACAATTTAAACAAGTAACTCGACATTAGACAAGTTGTGTTGGGCCATAAAACGAGACTTTATTTTAGGATGCAGCTGCACTAAACAGTAGTTACTCCTCCGGTAGTAAATACCAAAAACACGAGGTTGTTCGTATCATAAGCTTCTTGAACTATATCTATAATATATTTCCTACTAATGAAAGCATGCACTAAAAATTCGTTTAAAAGTAGTAGATCGAATACAGTATCTAAGGATAACATTCATTCGTCAACGGCTATTATTTTTATTTGACTTACAAATAAATTTGTCCTAATGAGCTGTAACCTCAATTTCATTCAAATGGGTGATATAACAATAATTACCTTTAAATGCGATCATTTTTTCGTTTTGTTGAATTTGTTTTATTATCGATTCGAATGGGAGGCTCCATTATGTAAAAACATAATTACGTACTTCAACTAAAAAATATTTTACAAACAATTTACATCTTTTATGTTCAACATGTATTAATTAGAAATACTTCAATTTATAGACTAAATTTAAGGTATTCACCTTAAATTTTTCCATTGCAGAATCGATAATCAAGCGATTTTTTCCATGAAATAATATAATTTAACGATATTATATTATTGAATATATTTGGCGTAAATTTTGTAGAAATTCTTTATTTTGATTGCATCAAAGATTGCATCTTTGCTAATAGCCCACCTGAAGATGTTGTAATACAACGAAACCTAGGTCGTGGTAAAGAAATTTAAGAAAGTATAAATAATACTATATCACGTAGTTTCATTTAATTGTGAATATTATATTAATTTGAATTAATGAAAAATTGAGAATAAAAATATTTTTTTCACATAAATTTATTTAAATTGTTATCTTAAGAGTTATTAGTTTTTTCTGGTAATATCATAAGCAATATGAACATTTTTCTCGGTCAATATATCGTTAACCTAAAATTAAAGATAAAATGAAATTTTTTTATACTTCCGAAACAAATCAATGAATAAACATGCTATAATCTGTAATAGTTTTTTATAAAATGGCATCAAATAATATACGCTTAGTAAAACTAAATATAAACAATATAAGAGTGGCTATGCTCTAATACTTAAAAAGAAAACACTTCTCTCCGTAAATTAGGGATTAAATTTTTTACATTATTCATAACAACGTTGTAACATTAACTTGAACTTTGAACATTGAGGTAATAACGTACAATACGACGTAGAACTTGCCGAGGGAAGGCGCAGGTGCAAACAATGGTAGTGAACATTCGTGAAAGCTGTTAAAGTCTCTCTGTTTCCCTTTAAAAACACTTGAACATTGGAAGCGTTCTATCTCGTGGTAGCTTTAATTGCTATGATAATTGAAATAATTGCGAAAAAAAATAAATAGAAATCTGACTGTACCCTGGTTGGTGTAATGTTGCCTTCACGTTTTATCCCAGCACTGTAAAAAGTGTGTTGTTTTAATTTTGTATATTGCGTGCTTAAATCGCTTTATAAAACATCTCATTTATTAAATCAAAGTGAATGTATATTTTGTTTCTTTTTATGTTTTTATAATTAAAATTTTGAATTTAATTTATTGAACCGAAATTGTTTGTTTGACATCTTGACTGCTCGTTGATAGACAATAAAGTGTGCAATGTTATTAGATCAAGAGTTACATATTTGTAACCGTCACAAAGGTATAAAATATTTAAAACATAATTTTTCCTTATTTTAATATGTGAGTTATTTTGTGAATAATTGTAACACGAAGTAGAGTTACTGTCTAAAATAACGATTTAATTTTAACGTAAATTAATTATTTAAAATTAGTCTTAATATGTAAAGAAGTTTAAATACTGTTAAAGTCTACCACAATTAAGAAAATTGAGCCAGTATTTTAGTTTTAATAATAAAAAAGATTTCCATTATATCCACTTCTGCAATCGAAATTAACAGTTTACGAAACAGATTATCTAAATTTTCCCTCCAAATTCATTAAAATTGTAATAAAAACTTCACAGAATCTCCATCAATTTCATTATGACAGTAGGGAGAGAGTATAATTCAAGGAATAATTAATAATAACAGAATGTAATTATCGCTTAAATTACATTCTTTTTAACGGCTATTGTTTTCGGGCTGTATCGTAGCCGCAAAGTAAACACAATTATCCTAAGGGCCTGTTCAAACAAAATAATAAATCGTTTAAACAATCATTATTACGGTGCCAAAATGAAATCCGGCTTTGGCGTCGGTTTTTGCAGTTGAATTTTCCTGTTGTCAAACATTGAACGGCGTAACGGAAATGGCAATATTACGATCACGGTAAGCAAACAGAGGCGGGAGATATCCAGATTCTTTGTTCTGCAATTCCAATCGGGCTCAAATACGATGAAAACTGATGAAAACTCCGTATACTGCATCTCATATATATAATTTTTAATTTGTCTCAGAAAGTGTATTGTATGCTTCCGGCAATGTTTAAGGCTAAAATGTTAAAAGTCTATAGCCTAGCATTTTTTAAATATATTTACCATAACTTCCACAAAAATGTGCAGAATTATTATTTTTGCTTCATTCACATTTGAATAAATGTTTTTTGCGAAAGGAAGATAATAACGTTTAAAATATAAACTTACAGATATACTCCTAGTGTATAACACTGGTGAGATTAAACATATTATAGCATAAGCCGTAGGATTTTGCGTCCACTTTCTTTCCAGTTAAATGTCTTTTACATTGAAATAAATTGTTTTCACGTTAATATCTACTGAAGACTGCGAATAGTCTGTATTTATGCCTGTATAATTGGCGTCTGTATTATTTTTACCAATTGAAATGAAAACTGTTCGTATGTCTGAGAAACGTTTCTCAGAAATCCTTAGACGTATAAATGTGCCATATTCCATTATGGCACATTAACTCATATTTAAACATTTGAATGGCTAACGCTTAAAAATATATTTAGGAATATGTAGATTTGGAGGAGGCAACTGAAGAAATCAATTTGTTTAATGTATTGTATATCATGAGGTATTAATTGAAAGAGCAGTTTATGAGAAATTAAAAATATTTTTTTTATATTCTGTGAGATAGTACTATATATGAGTTAATATCTCTATATTGTAGAAAATATCAAAAATAAAATCAAGTAGGTAATTTTGCGGAAAAGTAGCTATATTCAGAGTAATCAACATGCTAGATTTAGAACATCGCACTTTAGAAAGGAGAAATAGAAAAGTCGACGAATGTCGAACGTATAGCTAAGTGTAAAGATAAAATTTGCTCTGGGCATGCTTCTCTATGAAGCATTAAGAATAGCAAATATGGTTTACATTCTATTTACAAATATACTTGAAAGATTTTGGGGCTATTTTAAGACCATCAATACTAACGGTAGCACTAGAAGAGGTCGTGATGCGATGATCGCTGTTTCTGACATTAGAAACATTTGGAATATCCATATTTGTAATTTCGTACGACGATGTATTTGAATTGGTTACCAATGCTTTTAGTTTTAAATTAAATGGTGGAATTGGAAGGCGTCAAATTAGAAAAAAAGAAATATTTCCTTGCTAGAAGTCCCATACTACAGGCTTATATTACGCGTGGGAATATAATGGCTTATATTACGGTGGTGCAGAACTTAAACCCGCCAAAACTCTTTAATGGTACCATAGTGGAAGCCTGAGATCTTCCCAGCAATATCGTCGAGGCAACTGTTGAATTATCTCAGGAACAAATAACGTTTGCGCCATTTATTCCAATGAGAAAAGATGAATTTACAGACTTCCCTCGTTAATTTATAAGAATAAAATCTCTCTTTAAAATTGTCTTCACGATGATGGTACATAAGTCCTAGGGGCAAATTCCCATGGTTAAAGACTAAGGTAACTCCTTTAATTATGATAGCTGTTTTTTCCACGATTAGTTTTATGAAGTGTGCAAGCATGTAAACCTATCCTGTAAAATTATTATTTCTGTGCCACCCTCTGAAGCATTATTTACAAAGAAGCATTTAAGAAAGCCTAATTTGCAAGTCGCATTAATCAACTCAAAAGTGATATTTACCTATGCGTATTTACTACAATATTTTTCCATCGACATTTAACACTGACTGTTTAACATATTATACCGTGGCATCGTCGAGTTTTATAACTAAATAAATATATTGTGTTTATGCTTATGTTTATTAATTATATCATTTTAGATTTTAATGATAATAATCCTTCTTTTGGCTATCAACTTTAGTACAGCTTAAAAGCAAACTGATATCAATGATTATCCAAATTATTTCTTATCATTTGTAACCTAAAAAACTGGCTATATTTAGGTTTTAAAATTGAGATATTAATCTGTTAGTTACAAACTAACCCTACGCTATCAGAGTTACTTGAAATGTGGTATTGTTTCATACACGAATATTGTACCTTAAATATTACAGAATTTATAAAAATCGTATTTGATCACTGATGTTCCATAATTTCATATAATAATATGTAAGAAATTAGGAAATCTGGTACATATTAAAAACTAGTTTTGGCCCGTGACTTCGTTCGCACGTATAATGGAAATGGATTATGGTTTTTTAATTTTTTTACCTTTTCTCATGCATGTTTTTAATGATTAATATTTTTTTTATTATTTAAATGCACTATACAGTTTTGTAATATTTAGGGACTAAAACATTCCTTCTGGTTATCTACTGTTTCCATTATGCGAAACCTGATTTATGCTCATTAGAATAACCCTCTGACCTCAACTCGATTCTAACCTTTCTAAAAGTTTATATCCAGAATTTATTTATTGTGGTAGCAAATGATACTTTGTAATTGAAAACGAGTTGTATGTCGCAGGGTGGGCAGAAAATATGTTTTCATATACTTGGGAATTTTAAATATTAAGGGTCGTTTTTTTATGGATACACTTTTTGTTTACCATTTTATACGCAAATATGTCAAGCGAGTTAATTTAGTAAACGGATGACTTGTAATTGTTATACGAAACATTTGTTTCGACATATGTTTGGATATATGCTAGTATGAAAAATCCGTTTATTTCTGGAACCTCAAAAAAAACCGTCATATCTTTACAAAAGGGGAAGGAATGAATTATTCATGATCTATTGACATAATTTTAGAAATCATTTTATCTTTTTGTTCATTATGAGATATTTTTGATGTTAAAAAGAATAAAAACAAATTTGAAACCTCATGTTTATTTTATGATTTTAGCAATAACCCCATTGTATAAAACATGATTTACACCATGCTACAAAGCAGAATATCTAAACTATTTACCAGTTAAAAGTGTTTTGAAATCCATTTGATAGTTTTAAAAATTACTTTGAACTAAAAAGTTATTTCTTAATTTATAATATTAGTATAGATAGACATATAAACACTTCAAATTGTTGTTCTGCAACTGTGACTTTGAACTTTTAAAGTGGAAACAACGAAATTTATATTTACAATATTGATTATACATATGTGTAAATGTATATATATATATATATATATATATATATAAGAAATGTATGTATATAATGTACTACTCAACTTAGATTGCCAACGACCACCATTTCCCGTCGTATATCGCTTTCGTCCATCGATTTCCATCGCGCGGGCGCGACTGAAGTTCGCGTAAAGTAAAGGGGTCTTGTTTTTGACAATGATTTGTGTTTCAAACCCAAAGTGCTGACAGCTAAATTAACTATGGGGCCGATTTACGACAGCATAGATTAATTATTGGAAGTCAGGGAATTGATCGATGTTCAGTTTGCTCGCAGCCTGATTCACAAGCAACGACTTAATACTTTGTGTGGAAAGTAGTTTCAAAGAATTTGCAATAGAATTTTAAAGTATCATGTGCTGAATAATACGTTAATTTCGTTATTGTTTGCATGCTATTCTAGTTCTGAATACAACATTTTGAATTATTGTAATATTTGTAGATTCCGTTCTTGTTTTTGTATTTACAAAATTTAACCCTAATCTGTAACAGGCTAAGCTGAGAAAATATTAAGTGAACGATAATAATTTAAAGAAGAATTACTTTAAATAAGTAAAACTATATATATATATATATATACATATATATATATATATATATATATATAAGGCAATGTTCCAATTGACATATCAACGGCCAGCCCAAAGCGCTAATGATAAAAATGAGTTGAAATTTGGAGAGGGTTTTTATTTTATAATGGAGGCATCGTTTAAGAAGGGATTTTGAGAAATAAGGGGGTAAAAGGTGTGATTGAGTTTGTATGGGGAAAAATACTTTTATGGTAATTTTTACTTAAAACTGGGTTTACATTGTCTTTAACAAAAATATTGTTATCCTTGTTTCAGGATTTTTCGAGATACAACTTCTAAAGCGGTGAAAAAGGGTGGTTGAATTTGTATGGAAAAAAATATTTTGTGGTAACTTTTACTTGAAACATGGTACTAATTCTCTTCAATACAAATAATATAACATATGCTTTAGAATTTTCGGAAATTCAACCCCTGCTTTTAATACAAATAATGAAACAATTATTTAAGAATTTTCCGATATTTAATTCATAAGGGAAGAAAAGGGGTGGCTATTTTTATATGGGAATGAAAGTCTTATTTCCATACAAATCATTAAACAAGTACCTTAACTGAGTAAAAAGAGATGATTAAATTTGTATTGAAAAAATTTTTAATAGTATTTTTTACTTGAAGATTTGCATTAATGCTTCGCAAAATAAATAATAAAACAAGTATTTAAGCGTTTTTCGATATTCAACATCTAAAGGTTGGCAAGAGGTTACTAAATTTGCATAAGAAAAAAAATTATAATCACTTTTACTTAAAAATCGATATTAATATTTTTCAATCATTTTCCGGGAAAGTGGGAAACCTAAACTTTAATATTAACATTTTCATTACAAATAATGTCACAATTATTTAAGAATTTTACGACTTTCAACTAATGGCATGAAATTTGGTGGCTAAGTGTGTACGAAAAAATATTTCTATAATTTTTACGTGCCGCTGTCTTCATTGGCTGTACTTGGGGTTGGGAGAGGGTCGGTTTTCATACCGCTATTACCACTTATACCTTATTATTTTGTTTTTGAATTCTGAATAGAGACTGTTTCGTAACGTCGATTAATAAACCTTATGTCCAGTTATAAGATGTGGTAGGCATTGACTTAGAGGAGGATTGCTTCTCACATGATTTTAGCATCAGACAGTACAACCATCAATGCGGTACACAAGGAAGTTCTTTAATAAATTCTAACTTGCTCTCCGTTGTTTTATTTGCATAAATTAGGTAGACATTGTTTGTATCGTTTGTTAAATATAAAAATAAACAATAGTGCTTATATATATATATATAAATATATATATATATATATATATATATATATATATATATATATATATATATTTTACATTTACACAAAATCGTACCAAATTATTATAAAATTTTCATTATTGTCTAAGTTGAACAATACTTAAGCCGATTAAAATAAAGTAATTTTGATCTGCTCAGTAGTTTCTAAGAAAAACGTGGAAGACAAATATTCATAACTTTTTTAAATGTTGTGAAATTTTTTAAAAGCTTTAAAAGATTAACATATTTGACACCATTAAATATATTTGCGTCGAATTTATCACCTCCTTTTTGAGGTTAATTAAAAATTTGATTGAAGTTTAGAAAACGAATTGTCAAAGCGAGCGGAGCCGCGGGCGAAAAGCTAGTCGATATATAAAACTTCTTGATATTATCTATGCAACTAACCGAAATAATTTTAATTGATAATTCTTAATAAATACTAATACTTATAACTTTTTTCAGATTGTTGACGTTCACACCTGAAAAATCAGAAAGATAATTGTTCATTTTATATTATTATAAAATACTACTCAGCTAAATATTTTATAAAATCAGCTGAAAAATTAAAAATGTCAAATGAAACCTCAAACTCATTTTTAAATGACACTCTACATTATTTAGTTAGTACGCGAGGATGTTGTTTTTATATTTTGCTTCATATTAATTGAGAACTCCATCTGTATTCCTCGCTTGCAACACATCATGAATATATGTCTAATACTGTAGAAGCTGTGTTGTAGTGATCAATGAATGGACGGACACGAATAAATTGTTAATATTTTTTTTTACTACGGAACCTTGGGAAAAAAATAAGTACAATCATAGATGTGAGTTTCCAGTCAAAACGTGAAAAGTGAAAACGTACATTTTTAATTGCATGATCATATCATAGTGATAAGCTGGAAGTTATAGAAAGAAATATTGTAATGTTTTCCAAAAAATAATTCCAAGTAAGCTTGTAAACTTTTTAATCATTGAGAGAACAGCAAAATTAATTCTACGTTTGCCTCCTTAATTTGTCACTTCATTTGATATATAATAAGCTTCATATTTGAAATTATCACTTAGAAATTATAACCACTGTAAATTTTTACAAATCTATTTTAATTACATGCTGTTTGGTATATCTTAACCTTTTAAAACTGTGTAATTCACAAGTTTTGTATTAAATAGCAAAATGAGGTGTATTTCTAGCTATTCTAAACTTTTTTAACCTTCCGACTCTGACGTCAATAATTTCTTTTTAAATAATACTCTGCTTTGAAAATCAAAAACTTCTTTCAAAAAAATAGTTGCTTATTTTATCCGGCTAATTCTTAATAGTAACAGCAATTATATTTACACCAATTTTTAAGTAGACAAGTTTTTTGATTAATCAAAATTATAATTAGCGGTTCTATTAAAATCATTTTGATTCAACATTTTCTACCTACCGAAACCAAATTTTATATTTTTCGGGTACTTTCATTATTTCTGGTTGATTATACGGATCTGTTCTCTGACTACAATGAAAAACATCGTTATAAATTAAAGCGTCTTTTAAATTAAGGCACCCATTTTAAATTTGGTAAAATCTACGATCATTTTTATAATTACATGTCGCGTTTCAAAAAAATCCCTATTTTACGTATTCACTTTTCTCACTAATATTTAATAAAGTTCTCAATATGTAAATTACACAATTAGCAGAATCAAAATTATATTTTCTTGTGGTCTTGAAGTAAATTTTCGTTGTTTTCAAAGGAATAAAAAGGAACAGAAATTTTTTGAAAATTTGTGTTCTTTAAAACTAAAAATCAAATGGATTACGACACCAAAATCTCATACTCCATCAATTTTCTCAAAAGCTAAGTCATTACTCGGAAAAATAATTATAATCATAATCATTTTCTAATTTCTAGCTCATCTTATTATTTTATCAACTCAAATTAAATATTCATAATTTTGTAAACTATCTAATTTGATTCAATTTTATTTGTTTATTGTCTGCTTTATCAAAACAATTTTTTTTCTTTTATTGATTCTGGTAGGTTAGAAGAAATTACTCATGTAATAATAAGTCAGTTATACATATAAGCCATTGTGTGCAAGACGTTCCATATTATATGTATAAGTACTTGCCAACGACATTAACGACTGGTATTTTATCAAAAATAAGGTTTGTCATAATTGTTCAATTTACATAAAAATGAATCTTTTGAAAATTTAAGGCCGATATTTTACAGTTTAAAATTTTAATTGATCGTCAAGTCTATTAATATTTTACCTAGTCATTTGTCTTGAATAGCCTTATTCAGTTCACAATTCCTTTCAATGAGAATGCTGTTTATAATTACTTACGTGAATGAAATACTTACAGACATTGTGAAACGTAAACATAGATATAAATAGCTCTAATTACGTAATATCAGGTAAGAATGAATATACATTCTTGTCATTTACTAGCAAATTTAAACTCGTATTTGATAGTTTCCTAACTCCGGGGCTTTATCACGTAGCTCACATACTATGTACATTACTAAGTTTTGTAGAAAAAATCGTAAACTTTAATGGTTTGTTATGTAGAAAAAAAATTTACTTATTGTAAAACAAGAATGTAATAAAGGAATTTATCTGCGAAAACAATACGACTAGGTATGAATATTGTAATGTTAACGCACGTGATAGATGTTACATTTAAATCTATGCTGGTTTTATTTGCGCTGGGTACACGTACATAACTAAATAATCGTTACTTCGTACTTATACATAACTTTAAATAATAGTTAATTGGTACTAAAAATGTTATCTTCAAATTAATGTAACTTTTGAAATATATACAAAGTATAAGAATTAAAACACTCAAATATAAAGTACTCAAATAAAATCACATATTTAATGAGATATTCTAAAGGGTAAGTGACAACACATCATTCTCTTTACCCCATATTTTCGAAGATAATGAACCAAACACCTTGAAAAAACAGGGTTGGTAAAATCTAATTAGAAAATTACAGGAATGCATCATGCTTTTACACCTGTGACATATATTGCAGGCAATATGTTTACATAAGTTGTGAAAAATTAACATTTCGTCGGCGATAGTGCAAAACCGCGTATGAGCAGTTTGTAAATACCGCGTATCTGCAAAAGTGGCAAATTTGAGATTTCGTGCCTACGGATTTTGAATAATAATTGGCTTGTATACTTTAACTAGTCATCAAAACAATACCGCCTTACATTCACCAGACTGTACTTGGTAGCAAATTCGCGTAGATACCCTATTAAGTAAGTAAAACATGGTTAATGCGTGCTACCGATAATATTAATTTTGTATTGAATAAATATTGTGTATTTTTATTTTGTTTATATTATAACTTTAGGATTATCTTCGTGTGTAAGTAGTGAAGTCTTACGCATTTTTAAAAAAAACTATTGATTCAAGCCCATTAATTTATAAAGTGTAGTAACGTGATCTTGATTTTAGAAAGTTTCATTAATAAAGCCTTTTGCGGAGTATTGCAACATAATTAAATTGAATATTTTATTATTTTATATGAATACATCAGAGTATCAAGTACCTTCAAAACAATACAATAATCATAGAGGATCAAAAATTTGATCCATCTCTTTTAGAAAATGTAAATATTATTTGTGACCTCTTAACTATGCGAGAATTATGCGAATGGCGAATGCCCTTGCTGCGAAACAGAAGGGAAATATTAAATAATTATTGAAAAGTATATCAACCTGCTGTAAAGTAAATAATGCTGTAAAGTAAATCTATGTAAAGTAAAATAAACTGTTTCTGTATGTGTGCCTATGTCTAGTGTGTCTGCGTGTTTATATGTGTGTCACTCTAATATTTTTATTAACCAATCAGGATTTATCCTCATCCTGGTGTCACGATTTTGCTAGAGATATTGAAGAAAGAACGTTAATATGAAAATTTTTCATCAGAAGTTGAGAAGACAACAGTTTTCAATCCCGTAAAAAACGGCAGATGAAGATCATCTTACTCTTACTCATATTGATATAAATGATAGTATAATCAAACATCATAACACTGCCACTGACTTTTCGTCCGACGATTCTGTAGCTGATCCTTCTTTTGGTCTTCTCTCAGAAATAACAAACTTGAGACCATTATCGCCAGAAAATATTTAACGGTTTTAGGAAAGAGAAATAAAAGAAAAATGAATTATTAAAAAGAAGTGGAAACATAATCGAAATAATTAGCAGAGAATAAAAAATAAACTATAGAGGATGATGAAAGAAGATTACAAAAAAGTAGGTTAAAAACACAACACGCACAATGGGCCCAATATATATCTTCAGACGAAGTTACAGTGACGACAAGTACGGTCTGAAATTTTTGGGGCTTTTTGGAAAATTACATGACAAGAAAATAAGATGTATGTATCTTCACTGGTGGATAAGAAACATGCGAAACGAAAAACTACGAGCTCAAATTAAAGACAGAATTATACCAAAACTTATTATTACAATGTTAATGGTAAGAAAGAAATATTTTGTTCCAAAATGTTTTTAGAAACAATGGGTATAAAAGAGTGAAACTGCACGATATTAGCTGGATGAGAAAACGAATGATATCCCTTTTGAAATTAGAGAAAATCAACTCAAAGAAACGAAAAAAGTGTAGATTAAAGCTATTTGCATTTGTTTTCAAAACTACTGTCGCATAACTGTATACGATCCACTTCTAAGCTATATTTAGAAACCATTATCTAAACAAATTTTCAGTTGAACCGATTGTATATAAATTATTCAGTTGAACGAAATAAACCTTGGCTTTGAGAAGTATATTTGAAAACATTTTATATTAATATTGGATTATTTCAATCTAAAAAAGATGCATATGATCAGTGTTTCGCTCACAAAGCGGGCAATATGTCGAGAATGAAGAGTATAAGAAACATATTGAACTAAAAGACAAGGCCAGAGCTGAAAAAAATTACGCGTGTCAGCTCCAATGCGTGCCTCCAATAAATATAAATATCAATATCATTCAATGTAAATGACAATTTAAAAAAAAAACAAAATTAATAAAAAAATTAAAAAATAAAAGACACCAAAGATCCATACATAAAGATATTTAATGATTACAATTCGAAATGTTATTACAGAAATTGAATTTGACTAGCGACATGGTTCCCTTTACCTATAGCCTATAGTTTTCAATGAATGATCCAGTTTGTCTATAGCCAGAATGATAATATGTGCATTCAATTAGTTTGGCTACGTGATATGAGCCAGAGACTGCTTTAATTCAGAAAGTTATCAGTACATATTCATTTTTAATATTTGGTGATTTAACAAATATTTGCAAAAACATATTGTATTCCGACAAATTCAAGCCGAGTACAAATGATAAATAATTACAGAAGCTACATTAAGTAAAAATTCTATTATTGAAATGCAATGTATGATTAAATTTGCCCATAACTAAAACAAGAACTACGAAGACTGGAGAAAGGCCATATGGAGATGATATATTCCGTTCACTTGCTTGCTAAGAGAAAGATACCTTCAAAATACGCTGCTATCACAAAGGGGATCAGAAGAAAACCAGCTCCCTACGAAGTTACTACAACTGATTATGCGTTTCTATATGATTATGGGATTCAAAATTACGAGATCTATGATTGGATAAGATCTGTTTGTGGGGCAAGTGATAACTGCGTTTTTGATACAAGAGCTCTGAGGTATAATACAAGTAGTGCAATAGACTTTAAACTTTATTTTTCAGATGATTTTATTCCTATACCTTGGAGATCTAAGAAAATATCTCGTAATTGACAGTGTACCCGTAACTTATAAACCATTAACAAGCTTTATCAAAAACCGAATATGACTATTTACAAGAGTTTAAGGGTATCATACCAAGAGATTGCAATAATTTTTATGATAATTTACTTTATGAACAGGATTATTTTAAAGGGATATCTTAAATGCTTTTAAAATGCTACCAGACTAATTTATCTTTCTCTGTCACTTTCATTTTGATAAGATTATTCTTTGTTATAAGATTTTTAAAAATAAGAAATGCTCATATTGTACACAGTCTTGAGCATTGTTACTATGTAGATGAATTCACGTATTGTTACGTATTAGTTAAGTAGGTAAAATAATTAAACTGTAAACATAAGATTTGGCAAATACATCAGAAGTGATTCTAGATATTAGTTTTTTATCGTGTTCCTATATTTACAAATTATTGATAAAAAAAATAGACGTTTACGTTAGCAATACATTATTAAATTGTTGATTTCTAAATTTTTACTGTTGTTAGTGAATTTTGTGTTTTGGCGATTCTATTATCACTTATGAAGGTATTTTTTGGAATTAATGGGTATAAGTAGCAGATATTATTTTTTAGTTTTTTTTCTACGAAGACGAAAATTTTTCCGAAGCTATATTCTCATTTTTTCTCATAATAAATGAAATATTATATTTTATTTCGTATCTAGATATCTTAGAATTAATATACCATTCCAATATATATACATACATATATATATATATATATATATATATATATATATATATATATATATATATATTTATATAATAACAATATATATATATACATATATGTATACATTTACCTTAATGATTATTTATTATCTTGAAAGTCCTTTATTTTCGTATTTTTTACTCGGTGGAAGTGTGTGTTTATTTTCGCATTTTTTCTTTCCTATTTTCGGTCCAAATAGAAAAATTTATTTAATTTTTCGACGATGCAGACGTACAATGGTGACAGTACACAATTCTTCGACAATTTTTTAGCCTATGTTATTTAATTTATCAGGGCCAATCAAACAGACAATAATTTGTAAAAAAATGACTAACTCCTAGCTCTAATTCAGTCATCCATACTTTTTTTCGTAAAGATCTGTTAGGACTTGCCTTTTTTCAACACAAGATGAAGGTCACAATTTCAAACTTGAACTTTTTTCCGATGATTTATTCACCTGCCGCACAATATTTGATCTAACTCAAGATATTGTGTTAAAGAACTTGAACAAGTCTCGGTCTGAGAATACATATGTGCGTTCAATGTTCTACACCACTGTCCACATTTGTTATAAATATTTCTTCGCTACGGCATTTAGTTATGGAATTCATCAGATTCTAGCCTCAAAAACTAGCCATCAATATACGTTGTAACATTTCGTCCGAAAAATTATAAATATGTTAACTTTATTCGCTTTGTAAATATTACATTCCTATCTCGTTTTATTTCTGGTGCATCAGTTATTTCCGTCTTGGTTTTTCTTCATATTTTATTTTACAATCACCCACTTTGGCAGTGCCTACTTTAATACCTTAGTTATTACTGACTGGAAGAGATCGATCGTATAATATCCCAATTGTAAAGGTTGTAAAGTATAATTTATGATAAAATAAGTAATAAATAAAAATAAAATTGTGAAAAATATTTACGCGAAAATATTATTACGTTAACTATATTTCGTTAACTTCCAAATTACCTACAAAATTACGAGTTGTTCGAAGCTCTCATAATTTAAAAACAGTTCAAAAAGACAACGAAGGTACCATGAAATTTAAATAAAAGTAACATATTTAAAACTTACAATGGTAATTTCATTTTTATTGCTTTCAGATCTATTTTTCCTTTGTTATATGTAGGATGTTCGTATAGAGTATTTTGTATATATTTTCCTTTAGTTAGTGTATGTATAATTCTGTCCTTTCCTCTCAAAAATTTTAATTAAGTTAATATATTATATCTAACATACTACGATTTCTTTCGATACTTTATTTATGGGCGTCAGTCATCCTTATAATTGTTTTCTAGTTATCGTATTTATTCTGCAGTTCCCTGTTATAAAAATGATACTGGATTGATTATTGTGTGTATATTTTCCTATATTTAATTTATGTATAATACAAAATAATCATTATATAATCTCTTTAGTATATAGTAGGTCCTCCGTAAAAAAATGTTGTTATTTTGACATACTAAAATTTGTGTATTAAGATTTGTGTTCGGTGCCATGTAAAATACCGAAAACAAATCGTTTATGAATATTAATCAGCATTTATTGTAAGCACGATCAATACAGAATTTGAAGATTTCTTCTTACATTTAATTATTTTACAATACATGTTCTGAAATAATGAGAAATCTCTTGACGTATAAAAAACAAAAATAAAATAATTCACCTTGAGTATATAATCGCAAGATTATGTGTTGTACTTTATACCAACTTATATTTACGCGTGTTCTAAACTGTAATCCTGCTTTACGTCAATGAAAGTTTGATTCTAAACGATCTAGTAGTTTCTCATAATGCATATATATATATATATATATATATATATATATATATATATATATAAACATGTAGAAAGACAAAAGGTGCCTAGCAAAATGTTTAAGATAAATGAATTTTTGGTTTCGACAAAACTAAATGGCATATTTTAGTGTTATTTTTATAAATATTTTGAATATTTTGCAGTTTTATGACTGAGCGTAACGACTCCTTATATTTGAATAATGATTTAACGGGTGTGTTTAATTTATTACACATTTAAATATAACTTGAATAATAAATTGCTTTATATATAGGTTAAGATATAAATGACTAGCATTCAGAGAAACGGGAATTCTCAATTTCACGTTTCCGCCAATGAGGTGTGACTTCAAGGAAGGCACAGATTGTAATGTATACACACTCCCTTTAATAAACGCTGCTCTTGTGTACATAACCTTTTGAGTGTATTTAATTATTGTCCATATATTGCTTTGCTAGTTGAAAAATTTACCGCACCAAAAATACTTCAATCAAAAATGCGGTTCCTTCCACCGAATATTTAACGTTTGAAACATTAAAAATTTAGCCTAAAAAGGTTAATAATGTACTTAACTCTTGATTACTCGAAGGCCTAACTTCTTTAAAAACCTAATTTTTTCCTTGTTTTACTTCGCTATGTTTAACTAAAGGCTTTTTTGTTTCATTTTATTCTAAAAAATATTCTTTCCGCTATTCAAACAGACAAGCTCACAAAAAATCTTTAATTAAACATCGCAAAGTAGGCAAAGATCATGCACTGTGAGTATTCCCTTTACACTTAGGCACATATAAATATTTAACGATAAATGAAAGTGTAATATTTATGATTTTGCAGTAATCTGTTGGTGGGTGTGGAACTTACCATCAGAAATGGTTTTAACTGACATTGGCTAAAATAACTTCAAAAAATATGTTACGGGAATGTTAAACATCATATCTTAAGTTATTATCTAATCTATTAAATATTTCGTTATAAGATGAATATTGTTAAACTCCGAAGATGCACGCTAAATATTCACCTGCTACACTCCACGACACGTAGACACAATTAATTAATTAAATACGAGAGATTTTTATGAAATCAATTATAGCAAGGAAAAACAAACGCTCTAGTATATACAGCGAGAATCGCGTGGATTACTGAGCCTCAATGATTTACTTTGGTCTTTTCTTTTCAAAAAGAAAAATTTCTGGGTTAAGTAATCGAATGCTATGTTATATTTGTGTGAAGCTCGTCCCTTTGTTTACTTGGAATAATTACCTGCATTTTTCTTTAATTATATTTATTTTTGGGGTTCATGTTTAAAAAATTATGTTTAAAAAATTATAACATTTATAATCATAACTATATTGTTCCTAAAGCCTTTGCGTTGGCTTCTACATTTTCTTCATAAATTTAGGTGGAGCAGTTACAAAAATAAGGTTGTGTGACTTTTTAAATTTTTTAAAGCATGTCTCTAAAAATATACCATCAAAAATAACGAACAAATATTTTTAAGACTACTTCAAACGATATCTCACACTATAAAGGAATAAACAAAATTGATGAATATTTTTAAGTTTTAGATATTGAGATTCGCCCGCGTTATCATGATTTATCATGATTTATTATGTTGCAAAATTTAAAATTTCTGAATCAAGTTACCGCTGAGAAAAAGTGGCTGTGACCGACTGACGGACAGACATATGAGTGATAAGGGTTCCGTTTTACTTTTGGGTTACGGTACCCTAAAAATCGTGAATTTCGTAACTTTAATCTAGATTTCTCAGACGCCATCACATATCATTAAAATCTTTAAGTAACTTCTCAAAAATATAGAAAACTAAAATTTAAAATTTAGCATATTGGGATTATTTTCCCAAAGTAAATCTATTGCCCAGTATACCAGTAACTGGCGTAAAATATACTGAATATGTCAAAAACTATTATGTTTAAATTATTGTTTTAGTTTTCCCATAAACTTTTCGTGAATTTATAGTAACCCTTTTTTTCATATTATGGACCTTAATGGTTTTGAAGTTAGAGGAAGATAAGATATATCTTATTCTTGACATTTTCAAAACTATCTTTTGACCTGTCGTTTATAAAATCTCAAAAAAATACTTTTGAAAATCATAAAAAGCGCTCTTTCAACTGGTGTCCCGTATGACACAAATTAAAAAAATATACGTCTTAAACCCTCAAAAATATCCACATAATTATTTTAAAGTGTTTACTTATGGGATATATGTGGGTAAATATACTTAATCCTTATGCCAAATTTCAAGTTATCTACCAATCTGTTTAGTAGAAAATTTTAGCTATATCTGAAAAACTATCTGACATAAATTCAGCAAAGAGATAGACTGCCTAAAGCATGAATGAATGATCTTATAATGGTTTCGCTTTTTTTCTTTTTGGGATATGAGAGCCTAAACGTAGCAGCCATGAGCACACCCGTCATATATATGATTTATTTACCGTGTTATTATATATATATTGTGGATTTAATTAATTTTTTTTATTTAGGAGTACTATATTTTGAGCAAGGTCAAAATATATTACTCCTTCCAATGATCTATGTAATCGTGTTCTAGTGCTCGGGTTTTCCTGGAATCTTTGTATACAATGGAAGTCTTACCCGTTTAGGTTCAATAGAGGAAACGAAAACAATGTTATTCCTGCTTTGATTTTTACACCCTCTGCGTGGTTTTCCAGTGACAATTGCCACACAAACGTTATGTAGTCAAGACAGATCTTAATTTTTACCAAGCCTACCGTTATTAGGTGTTTTATAAAACCATTATAATTGGTTTGCCAATTTAAGATAAAGCAAGTGGAAAAGTTTTAAGTTTTTTGACCTAGTCTTTAGTTTAGTTAAGTTTTTTGGTCACAGTAATTGAACGTTTTGCAATTTATGTGCTGTTGACATAATTTCGTTTAAATATCTGGGGCCTAATAGTGTACTCGTATCACCATCCTGGCCGCATAGCGAACACTACGAACTCTACAGCCCTTTATCAAAAGTGTTTCGTAGCTATTTTGATTCCTCCATACACGCAGACGCTCTTACTTCATCAAATTGTTTCTGGTTATTCAAACGGCTGCGATTATGTCAATTTGATGACAATAAAATCAAAACATAATAATTTCGCGTGGAAGAGCGCTAACCATTTCATATTGAAGTGAAAGATATCAAAATATCTAAAGATTTTTCATTCAAATACAATTATATTTCCTACAATATAAGCGGAGAAAGTCTGACTTTACTTCATAATGGATCAAAACGATTTATTTAGCATTATACAGATCGATGAATGAAAATGATTTTTTTTGTCGTTAAGGCGAATTGTTTATGCGACTTAATTATTTTTTAATTATTGTAATTTTTTTAAAATTTTTAGTGTTCATGTAAAATGTAGGAAAATAAATCCACAATAGTTTCCTTTTTCTAAACTAAATTAGATAAAGGAAAGTAGGTGGGAAATTGATGACAAGATGTGACTCAAAGGTTTGACAATTTCTACACAAGAGTGAAGATAAATAAAACCGTTTCAACGAGTCTTTCCAAATCCAACATCAGTACTGGCTCATGAAATCAAATCAAACGAATCCAAATTTGATGTGTCTAACAAAAGTCATCAGATCTGAATAATATTTGACGAAATAACCTAAAACCTCATCGAAACCTGCAAAAAGGGCCAGGCTCCTCTCTGAAGTATCAATCATAAGAAATGATAAGATAAAAGCTGCCAAGTTCTTGCAGAACTTTGCTGGAGAAATACAGATGAACTAAATAAAGCTTTGGCTCCAAATTGTTTTAATATTACAACCATCACAACATTGAACTTGGCCAAGACGACTTGTTATCTTTTTGGCTTTATACAAATTTTTAGATCCTCTGATATAGCAAATATGAGAGGTTCTAAAAAATCACTATAGTTATTCGTTTGTGTAATTTTATTTTCAACGATACAAAATGCATATATTATCAACAGCAATAGCGTATTTTTTTCATGTGTAATGTGGGAAACGAATCAAATGTTCTTTTTAATTTTATATAAGGATATTGATCGAAAAGTTCCGTAAGAAATATGCTAGATTCCTTACCTTTTATCTCCAAAATTCCAAATTAAAATTACAAAATAATACGTTACTTAATTTACTTACAGTTTATTGGAAAAGTATAGTTAAAGTGTATGTATACTTTTAGAAAAACTATATTTTTACGGTGGTGAAAGATAAATATTACAGGCTATATATTTTTGTGGTGAAAAATAATATTATTGTTTGTAAGGAAGAATATCATATACACCCAAATTTTTAGACGTACATAAATAAATTTCATATACACACACGCGCACACACACACACACACACACACATATATATATATATATATATATATATATATATATATATATTCACAATTAAATGAAACTACGTGATGTAGTATTATTTCTACTATCTTTAATTTCTTTACCACGACCTGGTGGGATATTAGCAATCTTTGCTAATATCCCACCTGAAGATGTTGTAATACAACGAAACCTAGGTCGTGGTAAAGAAATTAAAGATAGTAGAAATAATACTACATCACGTAGTTTCATTTAATTGTGAATAATGAATTTCTACAAAATTAACGCCAAATATATTCAATATATATATATATATATATATATATATATATATATATATATATATATATATATAGTCCAATGAAACATTACAAATTCAGTCTTTCCTTCCATTTTTGTCTTTAATACTTTTTTTGGCAAAAATACGTCATTATTAAACAATAATAGTTTTTTATTATCTAGTCCGTATTTACTTCGACTGTCGGCATCATATGTACGTCGGCATCACATACATACGTATGATTCTAAGAAATTCGTTCTTTTGTTAACTTATTGTGATTACCTTGCACGTGGTGTTTACTTTGGCGGCTGCTAGACTGTCGATAGGTTGTTATAGATATCATATTCATTCTTGGTTGCTCATAAACTTTCAAACTGTGAATATGATTAAAACTGTGAATTAGGCGCAATAGAGGCGTGAGAAAAGATAAATGATGTTGGATGGTGCTTTGGATTTAGTCGCTCTACCGTGTCTACAATATAGAAAATTGTACAAGCAGAGGAGGATGGAAAATCTTCTAAGAAATTAAAGAAACCTAAATACGAAGATTTAGATCAAGCTTTGTTATAATGGTTTCACACACAGCGCCAGAATAATATGCCTGTCCCGAAGCCGCTCGAGTAAGCCGAGGCAGAGAAATTTTATGAAGAATTTGGCTTAACGGCTTTCAAAGCATCAGAAGGATGGCTCAGAAAGTTCAAGCAACGTCAACCTATCTACTATTGTAATATTAATTGAGAAGCACGAATTTTGATACAAATGTTACTGACGACTTGATCAATAGAGTGAGGCCAAAACTGAAAGGAAAGTACGCTCCAAATAACATTTTAATGCTGATGAAGTCGAAATTTACTTTAAGTTGACCTCGAATAAAACTTTGAAATTAAAGGAGCAAAGAGCGTAGGAGGAAAGCTCTCCAAAGAGCGTATTACAGTTCTTTTTGCTGCTAATATGAAAGGCACAAAAAATAATAGGCAAATCAAAAAATCCACGGTGTTTTTAATGACATTAAACAATCCAGTCACCTATAAAGCTAATAAATCAGCCCGAATGGTAAGTCAACTTTTTCAAAAATAATTGCGAAGGTGTTTCAATAACGCCATAAAATGCGCAGTTCCTTCAGTGTCGCTATATGGAGTTTACACTGTATGTAAATATATAAATATATATATATATACAAACACACACACACACACACACATATATATATATATATATATATATACACATATATACACACACATATATATATATATATATATATATATATATATATATATATATATATATATATATATATATACATATACTTATGACCTCGTCCTATTCAATTTAAAATAACAACACAATTTTCCTAAATAATCTTCAAACGTCGTGGCGCGTTCGAGACAAAAACCGCCAAGCATTGATAGTAGAAATGAGGAGCAAACGTCTTGAGCGAAATAATATATAGGATACATTACTTACTAATAATATATTACTTCCAGCCCACTTGGCACGATGTACAGTCAGTGTACGGAAATATTCGTAAGAAACGTGTGGCACTGCAGTTTGTCAGTCCGTGTGGCACTGCAGTGTGGCACTGCGATGTACAGTCAGTATACGGAAATATTCGTAATAAACGTGTGGTACTGCGGTTTATACGTTCCTTCCCGTATATCATCTATTTTATAGGTGATTTTGTTAAATAGCTGTTAAGTTGCTATGTTGTCGAGTTACGTAACGTTGGAATTAACGACATGGGTACTTTTTTACACACTATATTTATTCTAGGCTAACAAATTTTATTACATTTTCCCAACAATTCTATCCAAATGTGAACATTTTTAGCTATTAAAATAGAGATAAGCAAGAAATGAAAAGGTTTTAAATTGAAGTCGAAATCTTAATAAGTATGTGTTTTATTTTACTTTTCCTCTTACTGATATACTTATGTTCATATTAGGATATTTAATCAATTCCGGAGTACCCTTTGTTGTCCGTTAAATATTAAAAAATATTAGAATTTATTTCTTATATTCTCGAAATCTGAATTTTTAATGTAATCCCCTAGGTTTCATATAAGACTTAATGCATAAAATTCACTTTTTTAAAAAGTATTTCAAATACACTTTCTGAAATTGCTCCATTGCAAAAAAATATATTTCTAAAATTTAACTTTCCTAAAAAGTATTTGCTCTTAAAATATTTGTAGAAAACTGATTGAAATATTACTGTGACATTAGTAGCAAAATAAAATAAAATCAAGTATTAAAATTAAGAACACGACCTATCTCAACTGGATAACAATGAGAAAATTGAGTACAAGCTAATTGCTAGATGGGTATCTAGCAATTAGCTTATACTCACTAGCTTGTACTACTAATAAGTACTGTAAAGAAAATATATTCAAGCAATAAGCATATTACCTTTTAATTGGAGTGAATATACGATTAATACGTGTGATAATAAACTTCAATACTGTCAAAGTCAAAATAATATATAAACCCCAAAAAATAGGCACATAAGTACTTCACAGCTTCATATATTGATTTGCCTCTTATGGACAGACTCACACGGCTGCTAATTGAAGGAAATTTAGTAATATTTTTAGTTCTACATTATGCATACGTTTAATTTGATAATTGACCTGTGAAGGTGTTTAAAAAAACAATAACAATAAAGAAGGGTATTGAAAAACGCATTACGAAAAAGACGCCTCTACAAATTCAGCATGCAGTAGGGAGACATAAGCAATTCGGTACGAAAACATTAAATTTGGACTGAGGAGTATTTTACCACTAATGTGAATAATGATGAAATTTTAAAAACAAAGGAAGACAAAGAAAAAAGTTAATGTCATTGCAAATGATTGTGAGATACGTATCCAACTTGAACTATTCGATTTAAAAAATATTTATTCGAAAAAGTAAAAAAAATCTTAAGCTTATGCGCTCATCGTGTCTTAAACTGTTTCTCTTAGAACTTTTTGTTACCATAGGTTATTAACATAGTACTGATTACTAAATCAAATTCAATGTTTAATTTAATGTAGATTATGATAATAAACAAATTCTTATTAACAAATTGACAACTTCAAATTTCTCTCCATCCTCAAAAATCAGAAAATATTGCAATGTTATTATAATTAATCCACTACATATACATTACTTTTTTTAAGTTAAAACAGATTCATTTCCAACCCAATTTTATTGTTATTAAAGTAATTTAAACTTTTTCACTTATCATCAAAAAACAGTCCTAATGTTTAAAACTTTGCTTGGCATACTTGGGATTCAAACTTTTATTGAAAGCGGATTTTTAATATTTTGACACCCAGCTATCGGTTTCAATTGAATTTTTATAACTAATATATTTTTATAACTAATATTTAATTATATTTACTCAACTATCATCTTAAGGTTGCGGTATTTATAACTAATGCTTTTAATAATTTATTTTCACTTCACAAAATGACTTATTTCAATATTAGATAATGAATTGAGTATATATGTCAAACTATTGCAAAATAATCTTCTTATTAACATATTGAAATACAACATTATGAAAATAATAACGTAATTTTTCTTAAAAACCGGTCGACTTATAAATTGTTGATCGCCATATATTTCAGAATTAGCTCTCAAAAATATTACACAGAAATTTGAGGGCTATCCAATGGAGTATTCAAATTTTATTTATTTTGTATATGTCGCCTGAAGCATAAATTAGGAAAAGAGCCATAAAGATACCAAAACCATTTTTTCATTATTATGTATAAGATATATTTAGAGATATATTTGAAATATTCTCATGACTCCGAGTCATGTCAAAAAAATATCGTTATTAGAAATTTACTTAAAATTTCACCGAAAAACAATTACAAAAATTCTAAATCATACACTCTTTGAAAAATTCGTGTTAAAATATCGTCTGCGGTAAAAAAGTAATTTAATATTTGTAAGTGGTTTAATAGAAATACTATGTAACTTTAAATGACTATGTATTCAAATACATGCGGAATCATCATAATGCTGGTTTTTCCCGTTAAAAAGTTTTATTTAAAATTTATATGGAACTAATAGAAAATTTGTGACATCTCATGTGTGAAAAAATATTTATGGAATTCGAAAAATCATGCACAATGTATCATTTAGGTGGTAATGATAGATCGAGAAGATCCTAAAGATCGAGAGTTTATAGAAAAACAAAAAATAATGAACTAAAGATATTATTCACGTTAAATAACCGTATTAAGTAACAGAAACCCTCGCACAGCTAGAAATCCGTTCAGTTTTAGATACATAAACATTTATGGGTCAATAGCGTTTCTATTAAACTATTTGTAAATATTAACATTATTTTATGTCCGGCTTCTAACCCCAGCTGGCCATGCCACCCGCATGACGCCACGTTTTTAATCCGGCCGTACGTCAAGGTTGTGTTACCGCGGGCCGTTTATTATTATTGTTAATAATTTATCGACAGTTTGATAATTACTTTGTACAGGTTGACAATAGACAAATTTAATGGTCTAGTTACGTTAATTCTATCTCAAGAAAAACAAAACGCAAAAAAAACAAATTTGTGACGTAATGATTCGACATGGAATTAGAAATTAACGATTTTTTTCTTTTATCTATGCCATCAGGAATTTCTTCGCGCCAAATTTTACGATTCCATGTCAACATAAAGAACTCTGTATCATCAAGAATGAGCCAGTGGTACTGTAACGAAATCAGTGATATTTGAAATGCCGTATAATTTAATTGCACTGAGTTAGATACTTGGTTTGCAGACCTCAGTATTTGAAAAAAGTTATGAAAAAAAAAATATATGGACAACAAAGTGATTGTTTTTCCATTTTTTTTTATTCCGAGCTATAGAATCCTAAAATTTAGCAGAGGCGAGCTGACACATTCCGGCCCAATTTTTTACGTTACTTTCTGCATCGTACATTCGCAAACTAAATTTCACGCGTTTCTTTGGTTTGTCTGCGGCTTTCTTTTTTTTCCGTGTTCATTTTTTTCTTATCAAACACATCCATTTTTTTATCCTTTCTCTTTTATAAAGCCTACGCCGGTAAAATTGTTTTGTTTACTTTAAAAATCTCACTTCGACAGGGGGCATCAAGTATATTTATTTTTAATTCTATCGTTTAAATGTTTTCTCAAATATTTAATTCTCTAAAAATTTATGTAACTAAACCTTCATGAGCTAATTATTTTAGTACCTTCAAATTTCGCTTGCCACCTGCTTTAAGTAAAAACGGTAACCAAAACTAACATTGTTTCTATTCGACGCACTAACATTCATTAAAATAATTACATTACCTGTAAGAAAATTTATCCAATGAATCAACTTTGCGTTTCAGTCCTATACTGTTATGTTGATTTCACTCTTTCGAATTTTCGACATCTCTGTACGGCAGGCCATAAAGGAGGCGACTTATCTCGAACGGAAACCGGGCGCTACTAGGCTCGTGTGTAAACGGCTGAGAGGGAATCTCATTTAACTTATTTAGAGTGGCGTCGGTGAATGGAGTAGATAAGGGAGTGATAAACGACGTCACATGTGAATCTATTCTATTTGTTTATGTTTAAATGGCGGCGCGTTCAAATGCTTTATTTAACACTTAGTTTGCGCAACCGTCTCAACGTTTATAAAATATGTGAATTATCTTATTTCATGATACTTAACTGTTGCCTTAGCCTGCAGCCAATTTCATTTTTAGGATTGGTGACAAATCCTAAAAATGAAACTGCAAAAGGAAAAAAACGGAACTTATGAAATCATTCATGCGTCTGTCTATATGTCCATCTTTCACATTATTTTTTCATAGAAATCGTTTGGCGCGGAATTTTGTATAGTGGTATACTAACCTACCTTTCATTAGTCAATTGAAAAATACTAATACATAAATTTTAAAGAATACTAATATCTTTTTTTTCATATATTTCATATGCCATCTGGGTCATCTATTAAACAGGCATGTTGTATGCAGGCATGTTGTATGCACTCCATTACTATTTTTTAGCAAAATTTTGCGTTTAAAATAATTGTAGGGATAATCTTAAAAAAGTCCACGCAATTTTTCATAGAAATCGTGTAACATGTAGAAACTGTAATTTCGGCATGATAAAAAGGCATGCATTTAGTTATCATTTAGAAATATTGATGATAAATTTTAAAAATGACAAATGACAATAATTATTTCTGTGATTTCTCAAATCGTATAAGATATAAATAGAAACAGCAAGTTATAAGGATTTTAAAATAATTTTAATAAAATATGTGTAAAATAATTCAGGAAACATTTACAAAAATTAAAACCCCTTTTTCTTTTTCTCCGAAACTACTAATGTGAAAATTATGAAAAAAATAGCGTGGCTATCAATTTACTTAAAGTTTATAAAAAAATTGCTTGGATAGCAATTTATAATATATATATATATATATATATATATATATATATATATGCATATATATATATATATATATATATATATATATATATATATATATTAAGGTTATATATTTACAAAGAGAGAAAAACATGTTTATTGGAAATATTATGTTAAAAGTTTTTTATCTTTCGCCGTAGTGTGTACAAAACCCTCGTAGTGCAAGTTCCGCTCATAATTAACAAATTTATTAAATATAAAGTTATTAATTGATTTCACAAAATCACATACAATAAGAATTAACACATACAAATTCCTGATTATATTTCAAAATGCACAATTATTTACGCATAGTTATTAATTCCAGTGTTTATATTGATTGTTCTTATGCAAGTGCTTAGCATTAAATGAAGACGTGAATTGAATTCATTTTTGAATAAATTTTTTTGGTTCCCTTGGAGCGAAGCATATATGCACAATAATGGGAGAAAATGTAATATCTTATAAAAACATCCCTTCTAATTTAACAATGGGTGTGATTTTAATATAAACCTCGATTGTAAATTCTAGACACAAAAATATTTTTACGCGTGCAAAGTTTGTAATATGCCAGGCAACACATAATAGATATCACCTTATTATACTAGTTTTCTTTTCTAAAAAACTAAATTTCAGAAAGCATGAGTGCATCTAAATATTTAATTTTTCTAATTGAAATGTAAAAATAAATTCTACGGATGGAAATTTGACTAGGTCGGTACCGTCCATCTTTTAAATTATAAAGAAAATATTTTTTAATAAATGAAGAGTTGAAAAATAAATATTTTCAAATAATATACGAGAGCCTTAACATTTATTTTCATTTAAATTTTCAATACCGTTTCGATATGGGCAAATTTGAAAAATATAAATTTTGCTTTATGTATTTATTTAAAATAGTCGGTCTCAGTGGGTCTTAAAGGGTTTAGTAAGCTCCCCGTTCAAAGGTTTTATTTAAATGAGTGAAAATTATAATGGAGTTTGGTGATGGCGGATATTTCATTTTCTGATATAATGTCTTTACCCATCTTTGCGTGTACACGCGTGGATAGTGGCTTTATTTATAGTAACATTTTGTCAGTCGCTACAAGGACGAGTTTTGCAGTCTAATTCCAGTTGTGATAATTGTCTTAGCGAATATTTTCGTATTGGGTTACTTGTAAATAGTAACGCATAGTGCTTTATTAGTTCAATATATCGTGGTGAATATTTCGAACTATACATTGTCGTGTATTTTATTCATAAGAAAACGGTGAAAGTTTTATTCATGAAACAATATATTTCCATTTGCCTGTTCGTATAAGTTATGGCTTTAATCAATGTATGTGACTTTCCTTGATTATAGTTTTCATTTTTCATCTTTAATATGTTCATTTTCATCTTTTCAATTTAAAAATAAAGGAGGAAGTTCTCAATTCGTAGGAATTTTTTTAAGCGTGTTCTGCAATAATTCCTTACCGAGTGGACTTTTTTTATTTGAAAGAGAGTACTGTAGGGATGACCTCACGCATGACGATGATCTGATATTAAATTCCGAAAATGGACGATACAACACCTTAATGAATGACAGTAAATCGATTATGATTCAGGATATTTACTACGGGTAGTTTTTACTTCGCAAAATAATTACACCACTTACCAGGCTCTGATTATAAGTTCTGAATATAAACAATGGAACTTCTTAACGGATATTAATCAATTAAATTTGATTAAATACATTTGCTACTAGTTGTTTAGCAAAAAAACTACACTTCGATCAGGTCAAGGTTTGATGATGATTTCTGGAGATGAACAATGGAACTTCTTAACGGATGGTAGTAAATCTAACGTAATTCAAAGTAGTAGACTACTGGTAGTTTTTACTTTGAAAAATAACTGCACCATCGATCAGGTCAGTGTGTGATGCTGTAATCTGAAAATGAATAATGTAACGCCTTAACAGATTGTAGTAAATCGCTCGTACATTATTAATCAAAATGTGGTATATTATTTCGCATGGAATTTCTTAAACGGTAGTTGATAATTTGCAAGATCTGATATTGGACTTCGGATATGATGAACGGAACTCCTCAACGGCTATCAGTGGTTACTACTATCGCTTTATGTGTTGTTAATAACCAACTTTGGACAATAAGAAAATTATCTATATACTAGCTTTTTCATGCGACTTTTAATAATTATGTAATATTCTATGTAAACAAATAATTGAAGGTTAGATATAATATTACTATTGTATTAAATTTGGCATAGAAATAAAGTTAATTTATATTAAAATTTCACACTCGAGAATATTTACATAAGAACATTATTTGGACAAATGACGTAATGAATTTTCTTTTTAATTTCGTAATTATGTGTATTACGTACTTTGTTGGTTTTTCCTGTTATTTTGTTTCTTGATCATAAACTTCTTAAACAGGAGGATTGGTCATTCCAAGTCCATATATATATTATATATATATATATATATATATATATATACATATATATGTGTGTGTGTGTGTGTGTGTCCCATAATATGAAAAATTCGACACGTGAATTTGATCGACCATAATGTTATATCTAAACAAATACAGATAATATCCATATTTTAAATATTCTTATAATATAGACAGAAAGATTTAGTTTCTATCTTTACTAATGCGGATAGTTAAAATCAAACAGTAATTTTTTTTATTACCTGTTCCCTAATTTTGCAGTAAAATATCCTTTTAATTAATATTGAAGTTTGAAGTTCGAACGCTTTTCACTTTCGATAGGTATTCCATAATTTGTATGGCTTTGTATTGAAAATGAACTTGATAAAGTTTCTATTTTACTTCTTTTATAGTAGAGGGAATAGTCTGACGAGAAATTGGCACACGTACTCATATGAATATTAGTGAGTGGATGTTTTTTGAACTTTCAAGAATACCATTCCATGCGTTTCCAAAAGTCATACGATTGATGTCGAACTAGACTGATCAGTCTGAAAACAATAACAATCTTATCTCTCAGCATAATTTAGTTATTTGTCTATCCAGTGCCTCAAAACGGTTGTATTATATTTTTTTATCAAAAATAGTATTAAAGACTTTGTTTAAATATGATATACCCGTTTTTGATAGTTTGTCAACTTTGCGCAGAAAGTTTAATCTCCTCGACCAAGGTATTTGAAGAAGGCTCTCATTGCGCCCTTTTTCTCCTGGGTTTTGCTTTTATTTTTTGTCTCGTTTGAAAAATAGTACTTTATTGACTTCAACTAACACAGACAATCAGTCTCGTATTGGCGTTTTGTCAGCTCCAAGACATGCGGAGAAAATTGAAAAAGGTTTTTTCTTGAAGTTATAAATCGCTGGTGATGATATGTATTCCTCATTTCTCTAATAGTTGCTAAGAGCAATATATTATATACGTTTTTATGTGTATGTAAATACATTTGACACTCAAATAAAAGTTAAATCCTAAGAAATGTGTGTAGTTTCTTCAAATTTTGTAAAGAAAATTTGATTAAAATAATTTTAAAAGCAATAATCACAAAACAACTATTCGTTTCAAAAATAAAATACCAGTAAAATATTACGTAAAGGGTTGAGTAATTGTTTTCTTAAGGAAAATATTTGTTCCCACCAAAGGAATGTAGTTCAAGTCACTTGCAATGATTCTTATTAATTTCATACCACTCCTATTTGTCAGTCTTAAAGATTTGATATATCAATTAAGTTATGGCTAAAATTGTAACTAAATTTAGAAAGTAATTAATAGATAGTACAAAATTTGGAGGGAACATAAAATTTATTGAAAAGAAAAAATAGCCCTTCAATATTTCCAAACGAAGTCCAACCATTCCGAATGGTTTATACCGAGTTGATTGACCGAATGACACTATGTATGTTGTTTCACGTTTCCACATGGGTTTTACACATATCCCCCTTCAAATGTTTACAGAATTTTAATTAATGCTTATTAAATAGAAGACTTTGATTTTAAACATTTTAACAAATGCTTTACAAGTTTCACAAGAACTTTATAAATCTTAATTCAAAACCAAGACATTTTATTATTTACCAAAGTTCACCTTATTTCTCATTTACTCGTATTATAAATATTACTTATTAGAAATAACAAAAAAAATTATGAATGTTGGTTCCTCGCGAATTTAAAAGTACAATTTATATAACGGAAGATCCCTTTCCAGTATAAATGCATATTAAGAAAATATTTTTGAAATTCAAATTCAAAGTATTAATATTGTTATAGGAAAAATAATATAACATGGATTTTAATGTGAAAACATTTTCCAAAATTCTACCCATAAGGTGCTCAGAGGAGGTGTCAGAATTTATGTGAAAAATATAACATTATTACTACCCTGAAACATGCCACGAAACCCCTATTTTCGAGTGATTGAATACCAAAACTAATTTTCACCCATTGTCGAAATACAACCTCTAAGAGGAAAAAAACTATTATTAATATTATATGAAAAAAGTAATATAACACGCTTACGAACATAGGATATATGATAGAGAATAAACTAAATAAATTTTTGAACCGCTAAAGTATAAATTTAAATCACTAAGTAGACGGTCAATAGCAGACAATCAAAGAGGAAAAAATATAACGCGTTGGCACTAGTTTATAGCCCACATCTCAACAGGAAAAACGGAAACCTTAGATCACTCGCTGAGAGGATATTGAGATCACTCACTCGTCGGTCTGACCGTCTATCAAATTTACCCTTTTTCTCATAAATGGCTTGACGCCATATATAAACTTTAAATTTGGCATCGTAATGAAGCATATTAATCCACACACATCTCAATAGCTATCATCCAACAAAATTATAAAGAAATTTTTATTGGTACATGCAAGTACTCGATTTTTTCAAAATTTGTAAGTTTAGAATAATGTATTGTATTAAAAGGCAAGTTGCAAAGGCATCAAATATATTCTCTTTTCATGAATTTAATAAACTGACAAATATTTAAAAAAACATGTAGCACATATTATTTTCGAAACTACTGGACCTAAATTAATAAAAATATTAAACATTTGGAAGCCTACGTAAAGATTATAGAATAAAATATAAAGACCTTTTATATATGACTCTTTGGATATATTCACGATAAATTACAAATTTCTTCACCGCCTGCCTAATTATATTAAGTATTATTAAATAATTATTGGCTAATAAGCCTCTATTAATTATGATTTACAATAAAGTAATTTTCTTTCAAACGAGATACGGATACTCGATGCGCTATTGAGATTAGCACTTGGCCGTTTTTTTTCGAGTAAATAAACTAAAATTGACTTATGATCAAATCAAAAGAATCAAAATTAGAAAGTCCAATAATTTGAATATTTTAGCATAAGTATTTGGATTTTTCATCTTATTATTCGAAGTGTGGAAAACATTTTGTATAATAAGTCAACAAAAGCAAAAATATACAACGTATGTAATAGGTCACATAATTTTTAGACTACGAGGATACGAGGCTACGAGGCTACGAGGGTACGAGGTAACAAAAGCTAGCCGAGGGGCAAGTTGTGACTGGAGGAATTGTTAGATTATGAAGCGACCGGCTCAGTCTTCGTGAGTGTCATTTACGTGGAAAGTTCTGCAAGCTACTATGGGTTTTGGTTACACTGCATGTAACTTTTTTCTCATTGCAACAATATTTTTGTGCTATATTTATTAGCTGTTTCTGGCTATACATTTTACATCCAACGTTTACTTGGACGTCGAAATATTATTTCACAACAAATTTATACTTTTAATGTGTTTGTACCATATGTTGAACAATATATTTCCGAAATCAGATCATAAGGATTAGTGATTTCATCGACATGGATTAAGTAAATTTATTAAAAGTATTTTTTCATAGTTAAATGTTAAAAAATCAAAATTTACATTTAAACCCCAAATAAGCAACTGACGTTTCTAAAAAATTTTCGCAACCGTCCTTCACTTTGTCGTACTAAAAATAATGAAATGAAGCGCGGTGTATCTTGATTTAGCAGTAACAAAGTTTTGGCTTGCATTTAAATTGTAATCCTGAGTGCTATTCAATATTTTTCATACAACCTTTTTTTGTCAGAGATGTTAACATAAAAAATATTAATTGAAGAAACGATGACTTTGTGTCAATATGATGATGAAATTGTGACATATATATATACATATATATATATATATATATATATATATATATATATATATATAAATTTTCCCGTTTTTTGTTTTAAATCTTATAACATTCTTGAAAATATTAAATTTTCACTTTTCAGTTCATGTATAAATATAAAAATCTGTTAATTAAAATACATATGTCGATAATAAATTTATCTGATATTCAAAATTGAAAATAATAGTTACATCATAGTTAAAATACTAAAAAGGCTACACCAATTCTTATTCACTTTAAGCAGGCTGTTCTAGCACGACTACACACCTAATTGGTTCAACGGCAACCTTGCCATTTTTTCCTAGCACACTTTCACACTCGATGAAATAAATTAGGTCAACTACTTTCGGATTACTCTGGCGGTGTTACTGAAAACACTTCCGCAGCTTTAGCAGCTCATGCGGTCTGGCGCTTCATTACTTCCCGAGTTGCGCACGTAAAGAGTTCTTTGGTGATTGAAAATTGGTATTGCGACTTGCGATTGTTTCAATAGAAGCTAATTTTCGATTTAATTAATTTGTATGCATTGCTACCAACGTTTATAGGTCCAATATTAAAAATATTCTTTTATAACACAGAGAGAAATAAGTGGCGATGTTGAAAATTGATGAAACAAAGGAAATTGATGAAGAAAATTGATGAAATACAATATTTGTATAGCCTTAATAATACTTTTCCAATTCTTTCAAAGTAAATTACCAACTTTCAAAATGTTGCGTTAAGATTTTGTGACAATACGATTTTCCTATTTTATTGCTTGATTTAGACAATACTCGTTTTCACTACAATAATTACGTCATTTTATTATACCAATCTACAACATCAGATTATTCTACATAATTTCTATGCATTGAACGTTACTTCAAAATAATACAACGTGCAAGCAATTGCAAAAATTATTCCTTTCCATAGATGTAAAAAACAGTGAGCCGTCACGGGACGCCTGGCAGATGTGAAACATCGTGTTCGTACAAGTAATATGTATAAAAGACAAGATTATGACAGGAACTAAATATATCATAATGAAAAAATGAAGTATTACGAATTTCTTACAGAAAATGGTGACTTTATTTAATAAACATTTATTTACAATTAATACAAAAATTATCGTTATTAAATTATCATTTATTTCGATATTAATTTCAAGTGCCACAACTTAATTATTTTCATCTGTGATTTCAGTAATAGTTATATTCGATGTTTCCTCTGACGGTATTACTGTGACAATTGGTCGATGATAACTGAAGTACGGTACAAAAGTATTGGATATAACATTATCAAGATATCTCACAAATAAAGCATCTATTGTTGTTCCATATTTGGTAGACGCTTGAAAAATATAATCAACTTGCTGATAACTTGGTAGTGTGTCATAGTGTGATTTTGCTTTCTTTGCAGGAAGTTGTTCACTTTTACTTTCTAAATTATCACTGTCAGACATATTTTATTGTTAAAAATAAAATAAAGAAATATTTTTTTCCAAGTAAAGTACAGGTACCGTAGTAAACAACAGCGTCGAACTGAGTGAGGAGGGGGTCGCGTAGTCGGTTGCGTTTGGCGACACGTCGCCATACCGTACACTCTACTACATATAGACTATATATACCTTAGTATAGCGTGGCGACCCGTCGCCACGGCAAGCGTCGCCACGCCAACGATCCGGTTTATACCTGCGCCTATAGATGTTTTACATCAAAAATGCATCATAATTCGGTAAATTGTTTTAAAATTTTCGTACTTATTTTAAACCATGTCCAGTACTAGGCACTACCAAATTTTAAATTTATACCTGTCAGGTCAGTGAAATAAAATACATTCTCAGGAAAACGTTTAGTAAACCTAATGTCTGTTAATTTCAACTTCAGCAGTATCAAAGATAGGTCCCCCCTCTATCACCAAAACTGCTACGGACGGTTATATTTTTATGGCTATTTTGAGTAACATCTCTAGAATTGTTTTATACACAAGATTTTAAAAACAAAAAGGTTTTTTGGATTTACTATGACTAGCATTTTCATCTGATACTTTATGCGATACGTAAAATTTAGTACAAGTTTATTATATCAATTGCTTCCTATTTACCATATTTCCATATTTATATTTGTATGTGAAAAACAGACATGCGGGTTATGATATTGAATTAGTCGGTCAAATTTCAAGTTTCTACGTCAAATTATTTTTAATAAAAAAAGATTTAGATAGAGAGACAGAGACGAATACTTGAGTCATCTTACAAGAGTTCTGTCTTTCATTTTAATGTCAGGAATCATAGTAAGCCTGAGATTTCCATCTATTGTCGAAATATGGAAAGAATTTATTTTATTTACACTTTGGAGTAATTATTACTTTACTTTATTTAATAAATAATTCTAAAAATGAATGTTTGATGAACTTTTATTAATGAGACATGCTTAGGCTTTGGAATTGATGGTGACTAATGCAATAAAAATACATTGTCGAAATTTCTTTATAACAGAAGTTTAGGCCATCATGGCTAGTTATTTGATCGGACTTTACAGACGATCCATGAAAAGTCTAGTCATCCACATGCCCGTGTATATATACAGATAAGTTACAATATGTATGCTACCCTCTAGCATTTTTTTCTGTTCTAACACATGCGAAACTCATCTGGTTAATTTCACTATTCTCTCTAAATTTTTAAACTACTTTTTAAAGGTCATTTGAAATAAATCTTAGTTTTAATTATAAAAATAAATCAAAAAATTCCTTCTACTTAATACTTAATATACGGAAAAGAGAAATAAATGTCCTATTATAAATACGTACATTTTGAACGAAGTATATATGTGCTATTTATTAGTAAATTATTTGTTAAAGGCAAATCGCAGAATGAGTTAAAATTGAGATATAAATGTTTTAAATATCAATATTGTTAAAGTAAACTTTTCTGTCGTATGCAAAATGCGACTCTTGGTTAATCTCCCATTAACTGTTTCCTCATAAAAATAAGCTTGTAACTATTCCAGTATCAAATAGACACTATAAACAACTCGTCAAATTAAATTCCACCTATCTATATTTACGAAGGAGTTTTGGAAAAAAACGACTGGAATTATAAAAATAACTAAATCAAATTACGTTAAATTCAATGTGCACCGTTATAATGAAATATGTAAGTTGTCTTCCAATATGCTACCGATAATAATTGAATACTGCAATATAATAAACACACTAGATATTTCGAGTTACCTGAAGTCAAATTATAGAAAAGTATGATCTCGCTACTTTTCTGCTTATTCAATATTTCTACAATATATTTCTACAAAGAACATTCCGATACGGACATATCGGAATGTGCTTTGACTAAAATGAATTTTTAGAACTTTTTTAAGTATATGCTCTTTTTATTGTTTTTCACCCATTTCAAGTGATATATGGTAAAAGTCTGACCAGAGAAATACGAGACCCTATATAGTTTACAAGGTTACTACTTAATAACATTACGTATAACTTTTGAGCAGATAAGACACCAAATAACGACAATTTTGTACGCAATGTGCATACATCATACTGGTGACGAAGATCATAAATAATTTACGGTTTGCAATTTTTACAAAGAAGTATTCTGGACATACTAGAATTATTTATAAATACTACTTTATTAGCTAGTTTTCACCACTGATCAAAGTTAAAGTTTGATATTAAGATATTAGTATTTGCATTTGCTAATATAAAGTATAATGTTGTTCGTATTTAGTAATAGAAAAACAAACTCTACAAAGAAGACAATTAGATGAAATTATTAAGATTTTTGTTTATTTACAAAAAAAAAATTATTATTATATTTTTGATTGTAACGTGTTATTTCTGATTGTAACGTATTATGTTAATTTGAGTCATGTTTCACTATTATACAAAAAAGTTTCTTTTATAGTTTTGAAACAGATACTAACGCAAATTATATCTAAGTAACTTTATTATTACTTTGAACGTTTTATTGAAACTATTTCCTATTACGTCTTTATGTTTTGTTGTCAAAATTGAAGATCAAATAAACCATTTAAAATAAAAAATAAGTATTTTAAGAAGTAGCGATATTTGAATTCCAGAGTACAGCCCAATCCATGTGATCGGTGATTTCGATAAAAATTAGTGCAATCAACAGCTGGTTATGATATTTTAATAAGTCAATTCCTTACCTACAAAAGTTCCGTACTTTGAAGCAAAAATTAATCCATCCATCTTTCTCCATGTTTTTCATAGTAATTTTTTTCAGAAGGCACTTGACGTAGAAAACTTAAATTTGCTAAAATAATATAGCACATTAACCAGCATGTATATCTGTAGAAGACATTCAAAACTATTGGTTTGGAAATTTTGCTGGGAAAAAATAAGGAATCGAAAAAAAAATTTAAATTCCTTTAGAAGAATTAGTTTTATTGGTCTCTGATAGATTCAAAGTGAAATGTTGGGCACCTTTTGATTAAATTAAACAATCCTTTTTTACATTCAACATTTGAGATATGTAAGAAGACAACGTAACATTAAGTATAATTTTGTTTTGCTAAATTTTATCAGTCCAATATCCACTTTGAAATTTAAATTTTTCTACAGGTAAAGCTTTGGTAAAAATATCTACGTGTTTGCAACGCTTGTGAAAATCAGTGTTTTTAACATATTGATTGCACTTTAATTGTCAATATTAATGCACATAGAATTTTGTTTGAACTTACTAATATTATTCAGTAGTTACACATCATCATTCACATATTCATCACACGGTTTCTTTGGTCACTATCGTTGATAAGGATACTGTTTGTTGGCGTTAATTAGACCAGGTATATATTTCATTCATCATTTTCGGATATGTAAATATGACTATTATGTATTGTTTTCCAGTACATATTGTTCAGTCTCATCAATGTTGGATATAAATAGTCAGCCGGTACATATCGTCGACTGAATCTTGCTCATCGATATCGAATATGTAAATTTGTCTATTTTATGTTATTTGCCGATACATATTGTTGACTTAAAGTCATGAAAATAGTTTTTTTTGTGACTAGGTGTTTATATTAAGAGATATATTAAAAAGTTTGTAAAAAGACGTATTTTCATGCACCTATTTCTGAAGCCACTAAATAAGATTCTTGACTATAAAAGAAAGAGAGATTTTAAAGGTTCAAGGAAAACTATAGCGATGATTACGAATGTTACAATTTTTAAATTTGCACCATATTTTTACATGTATAAGAATATAGTGGGCAAAGTATTTACATTATGAAAATTAATATTTATAAATAATTTAATACGACTTATAGTAACCTATTATAAATCATACAAAATAAGTGGCATATTAATAAATATATGCTTGAATATTAGAAATTATTCAGCTTAATGTTCACGCCATGATAAAACAAAATATTATAACGATATTCAAACTCTTGCAAACGCACGTTTCATACTCCTTCTCTGTATTAATATCAATTTCATTACACGCATATTTCTTCAGCGAACTCGCCTTCAAAATCCATTTAAAATTCGAAACATTCAAAGTGACAAGCGCACAACAATTGTACAAATATACATCTGGTGGCATTCCCCAAATTCACTTATTTTGGTAGCAGTTGAATTCACAAGGAGCTTGTCTAATAACTAGATCAAGCTCACGAAAGCAGTTTTCGCATCATATCGCTACGGATTGGAATACTCAAACAAATCTTCCAGACAGCATACCGTAAATTCTCTCTTCATAATGATATTATGGCTGAAGAAAGTTTCATGCAGATACGGAACGCCCATCTCGTAAGCAAACGCATGGAGGAAAACATTGAACGCAGGGGTACGTAGAGATGGGAAAATATAAAGACGTCATTATGCTTAACCCGTTTATAGTCAAACTTAATAAATTTAATATTTTATAGATATGACAAAATATGTCAAGTTTGGTAGGTAGAATATTTCCATTTTTAAATTTCTGCTAGTGTCTCTAATTGAGATAATTTTTTTAGCTTCTGCTAAAAGTGTTTCAAATATAATAATATAATTTGATTTGATAATATTTGGAGCATAAAAAATGGCTTCATTGGCTATACTATATTTAAAAAAAAAGATTTGATAAAGTAATTTTAAAATTTATTGATTTCATAAACAGATATTTTCAAGCGAAAGCGAGCTCTAACAAAACATTCCAAAAACAAAAAGGTTATTAATCCCAACAGGAGTGGATTATAACTTCCTTTTTATCAGATTGGCATTTTTGCACTATATACTATTAATGACAACTGTCTGAACACAATACGGTCGGAGTCAAAGTATATTGGAAAGTTCACATGCTCTATATGTAATCTTCTTTAACCGCGTGTAGGCGGTAACTTGAAATAATATGTGTATATTATCAAATTGATATTAGACAATACCACTGAAACTACTTACGTCAAACTCCAGAGGTGGTCATGTTGATGCCTTTATATCCCATGCAGTGACATTAATAGACCCATCCGTATTTATGTTCTTAACAGACATTATGTTGTTTTACGTCGGCGCGAATCATTTTACAGGAAAATATTAAACGGTATCGCAATGATAAGAAAATCGTTGAAAAAAATATCATTAATTCAATCACGACGTTGTTCATGAATTGAAATATCTTGGGCCTAAGTTTGAGATTATCAATAGATTCTATATTCCAATAAACACAATTCCTCATGTATATGGCTCCGGCTTTCATTATACTTAATAGTCTAGAAATTATTCTTGACACTATCCTAATAGAACATCAATTTTTATTTTTTCTCTTGTTGGGTCACAATATTGAAATCAACCTCCATAATTGTTCATTTCTGCCCCTTTATTTTATGATAAGATCTACAAGCGATTTAGCTATGCTAATGGCAATAAATATATGGAAAATAATTATCACGACGAATGTTAATGTTGTGGTAAATATCATATTCAATATATATAGACCTAAAACTCTAATTAATTCATCTACACCCATTAGAGTTAGCCCAGTTAGTTATATCTTACGACGTTTTATGGCTAACTTTTTAAAGTGGAACTTGGCCTATTTACAGTAATGTTTCTATGAAATAACGTATCAAATGAACGATAAAGAGGGATTCCCACTAACTAATTACTTTATATAAATTTGTATCGTGCCAAATATTTCTAAATTGTAACTTATAGGTCTAGGAAAGAACGCTGAAAGGGTTAAGGAACTTTGCCACCGCCCTCAACGGAAAGAGATTGGGTGGCAAATGATCCGCGTGCTGATTTGTTAGAAGGATGCTAACATCCGGCTGAAGCAACATTCCTGCAGGACAATCGAACGAGCGGGCTCTATATGCCGCTCGCAAACCTTGTTTTTGACTCGTGCTATGGTTTCGCTGTTGATTTTTTTTAAATTCCTCTTTTCTGCGTCTGTGTTACTACAAAGGTCACATTTACAAACATTAGAACTTTGGTTAATTTTAAATAGTTAAGTTTGTAAAAAAACATTGAACATATGTTATAATGTGTTGAAATTTCCACATATGGAAATTGCAAATATATGGAATTGTTAAAAGCGATGCGGTTCTGTCAGTTTTCGTGGTACGACAATTAAATATTTTTACTAACTATTTTGGTTTTATGTGTTTATAGTTTTATTTAAATCAGAAATAATCTTAGATATCACTTTATGGATTTCAGAAATATTTCTTTTTTCATTATATTTAAGGTATATCACCCATTAGAGAAACAGTGGGTTGTCTCTTTTGTGTCTATCACTTTTTCTGTCGTTCACTTGGTTTATAAATTTCCGTAGTATATATTTTTCGTTTAAACACTTTTATTCAGGAATCTCTTTTCAAACATAGTATAACCGAGGGACTGTGTTAAGGGTATATATTTCCCAAACGCGCAAAGTTCAAACTTTATTATATTGTATTCAGTTGACAGTTTTAATTAATTATTTGCCATATTATTCTAAATATAAACAAATAAGTTTATATCATAAAATATTTTACATATTTCTGCTCGTAATTATGCTTTATTTTTATTAGAAAGTTTCATTGAAAACATCATTACAACATAAAATGCTAACTATAAATAAAATAGATATTTTTGGCACACCAACAAAGAGAAAATTCGTCAACGTATATTTTAAGATAAGGTCTATTCGCATGCAAATATTAAAATTTAACATCAAACGGATTAAAACGGGCTGCAAATATTTGTCCGGTCTGAACACAACAAAGAAACAAACAAAAAGTATTCCATTGAAAAATATTAACGAGTCTGTTTAGACCATGGGCTTTGGTGATAATTTTAATCAATTATTGCATGTCATTTGGATAGATTATAATTTATTTTTTCAATAATTTTTTGTACATTTTAAAATACCAGTTATTCAACAATCGAACAATCAACAATATAAAAATCGAATTTTAACTTTATTGCCTAATATCAATTTTGTGAATATACGCGTATTATTTAAAGTTACCGCCAACACGCTGTTAAAAAAAATTACATACAGAGGATGTGAACTTTGCAATGTAATATGTCTCTGATTGTATTGTGTTCAGACAGGTGTCATTAATAGTATATAGTAGAATAATGCCAATTTCATAAAAAGGAAGTCATAATCCACTCCTGTTGGAATTAATAAACTTTTTGTTTTTGAATGTTTTGTTAGAGCTCGTTTTTGCTTGCAAATATCTGTTTATAAAATCAATGAATTTGAAAGTATTTTACCTAATCTTTTTTTAATATGAAGTACAGCCAATGAAGAAAAAACATTTTTTATGCTCCAAATATCATCAAATCAAACTATATTTAAAATTATATTATTATATTTGAAACACTTTTAGCACAAACTAAAAAAATAATCTCAATCGGATACATTAGACGAAATTTAAAAATGGAAATCGTCTACCTGCTAAACTTTATATATTTTGTCATATCTATAAAATATTCAATTTATTAAGTTTGACTATAAACGGGTTAAGCATAATGACATCTTTATATTTTCCTATATCTACGTACCCCTGCGTTCAATGTTTTCCTCCATACGTTTGCTTACGAGATGGGCGTTCCGTATCTTCATGAAACTTTCTTCAGCCATAATATCATTATGAAGAGAGAATTTACGGTATGCTGACTGGAAGTTTTGTTTGAATATTCCAATCCGTAGCAACATGGTGCGGAAATTGCTTTCGTGAGCTTGATCTAGTTATTATACGAGCTCTTTGTGAATTCAACTGCCACCAAAATAAGTGAATCTGAAGGAATGCCATCAGAATCACTTTTTTGGTTTGTACGATTGTTGTGCGCTTGTTGCTTTGAATGTTTCTGATTTTAAATGAATTTTGAAGGCGAGTTCGCTGAAGAAATATGCGTGTAATGAAATTAATATTAATACAGAGAAGGAGTATGAAACCTGTGTTCGCAAGTGTTTGAATATCATTAAAATATGTTGTTTTGTCATAGCGTGAATATTAAGCTGAATAATTCCAATATTCAAATATATATGTATTAATACGCCGTTTATTTTGTGTGATATTAAATATTCCTTTTCACAGTTAACCATTCAAAATTTATTATTTATTTGCTCGTCCCATTTTGACCATTAATTTGTATAATTTTATATAATGACGTACTAATAAAAGGCGCAATATGAGGGTTTATAAATTTAGTCACTTACATATTTTCCAGGGTTACTATTAGTCCTATTAAATTATTTACAAATATTAATTTTCAAAACGTAAATACTTTGCCCACTATATTCTTATACATGTAAAGATATGGTGCAAACTTAAAAATTGTAACATCCGTAATCATCGTTAAAGTTTTCCTTCAACCTTTGTGTGGGCTTTTAAAATCTCTGTTTTTTCATAATTTAAGTTTCAGTGGTTTCAGAAATAGGAACACGAAAATACATCTTTTTACATACTTTTTGATATATCTCTTAATATAAACACATAAAGTCATGAAAAAAATTTTCATGACTTTAGGTCAACTATATGTAACGGCAAAAAATATAAAATAGATATATATTTTTATATCTGATGTTCACGTGAAAGATTCAGTCGACAATATGTACCGACTGACTATATGCAATTATCATGTGCATATCCAAAGTTGATGAGCAGGGTTTAGTCAACAATATGTACTAAAAACAATTCATAATATCCATATTTACATATCCGATTTTGATGAGCAAGCTTATTCAACAACATGTACCGGTAGACTATATGTTTTATATTATTTATATTGTGATTTATTCAACAACATGTACCGGTAGACATATGCAATTGCCTTCTGTACATATCCGAAAACGATGAACAAAATATTTACCTCATCTAATCAACGCCAATAAACATTATCCTTATCTACAACTGAGGCAGAATTTATTGCTACCTGTGCAGCGACTGAAGAAACCATATGATTTAAACAACTACTGAATGATATTAGTGAGTTCAAACAAATTTCTGTGTGCATTAACATTGACAATCAAAGTGCAATCATATGTCAAAAACAATGATTTTCACAAGCGTTGCAAACACGTAGATATTTTTGCCAAAGCTTTACCTACAGAAAAATTTAAATTTCAAAGAGACAATATACGCGCGAAACCACTTATTTTTCTTTTAAACACTATTTTCCCTAGCTTTTTATTCTAATATCCATCATACGTGGTTTTTATTTGTACGAAACTCCTAGCGAGCATTTGCGACGAAGTTCCTGTGCTACTTTATTCAAGATCGTGTAAAACAATGTCAGTTCAAATAATCTGTAGTTATTGAAACTATAAAAGGGGATGTACTTATTTTAATGTAATTTTCACTATAGTAACTTATTCGCGGCTTTCTCTTTACTTATTTTTTGTTCACGGTGCACACCATGATTAAACATTTTAAAAATTGTTTTCTAAATATTTCTTGAAATTTGTGAATGATTCATACTTTATATTTTTGAATATTTTAAAATACCAGTTATTCAAATAATTAATTTTGGGGATGTTCTGTAAACCAGTAGAGACATGGACAGATAGCGTTATCGTAACTGAAGTAATTGAACGTAAAAAAAATTGTGTGAAAATTTCGGCTAACACACATTTTCAAGGATATGAATTCATAATATACGAAACAGTTCTAGCCGTCGATTAAATTTTAAAATTTTAAAGGTTATGTTCAGCGTTTTAGATAAATTTCTTCAATATATTTTCATTTGCAAACGTCTCAATATCACAATTTTTGAACACTGTACGACACAGATCCCAAAAAATGTATTTATTTTTAATAATTCTTTGTTTATATATTTCTTAGAAATATAAGTTACGATGTCAATTAGCATTTTTTTTAAATACACTTCTTAAAATGCATTATGATGTTACTTTTAGAAACTTATACAGTGTCGGCAATAAATTAATAAGCCGCATAAATTTTGCAACAAATTTCAAGAAATATTTAGAATACAATTATAAAATTGTTCATCATGGTGTCACCGTACAAAAAATAAATAAAGAGAAAGCCGTGAATAAATGACTATAGTGAAAATTACGTTAAAATAAGGACATTCCTTTTTACAGTTTTAATAGCTACAGATTACTTGAACTGACATTGTTTTACACGATCTTGAATAAAGTAGCACAGGAACTTCGTCGCAAATGCTCGCTAGGAGTTTCGTACAAATAAAAACCACGTATGATGGATATTAGAAAATAAAAGTTCGGGAAAATAGTGTTTAAAAGAAAAATAGGTGGTTTCGAACGTATATATAATTTTCTTTCAACTTCAAAAAAACTTCCTTACGTTGACTGTAGTCGAATGTTAAGTAACAGAATGATTTTGAGTTGAATACTTAAGTTACTTTGAGTTGGACATAATATAATCTGAATTTGATATGAAAAAAAATAATTACGCTGACATATTAAAATATTCTATACAATGTGAAGATGCGGTTCGAAAATCATTTATTCAGTTCCTACAATTAATTCGTTCGCAAGCTATATAGTATTTTACCTCCGATTACGTAAATAACAAACTTGTAACCTGTTTAATTATTATTATCATAAAATTTGAAATTTATTGTCTTATAAATTAAGGTTGAGAAGAATTTTCTACGTCAAGTTTGTTTTATGAGTAAAACAAGCAAATTTAAAAGTGCAGTATAATCATAGACGCAGATATAAATTCTTATTGTAAATTGCAGAAGAAAATAATTTCCCAGTCTGATCCGGATTTCGTCCAGCAATCCTTATCTCGGTTTAAATGCTTTTGCGACTAAATCAAAACGTCTAGAAAAAGCATTGCACACATCATCTTCCCTCATTTTATTTGATAAATTTTGCCAATTCCCAAAAGGCTTAATCTTACTTATATAAAGAAAAGGAAGTAATAATTTTTTGAAAATATTTTTTTGTTAGTTTGTATAACGCTGGAAAACTCACCATGCTATTAAAATAAACACGTAACGTTTTATTACCTACTCCCTAAATGTATTCTCTTTATCTCAAACATTCTCTTTTATCGTAAACTATACGCATCGACCATTCACCTGCATGAAATTTTCATCGATTCCTGATAAGTGAAATCGATTTAATTTTTGTTGTAGGAGTTCCTTCATAATGCCTAATGAGATACCTACAAACTCATCCATGTACCTCCCTCATGACAATATTAAATGTAATGAACAGAATCAAAATATGCCTCAACTCACGCGCTTTCCAGATCCCTGCGAGAGATAGGATGTGATCTTCAATTTTCATACGTTGCCTGTTATATCTCAATTTGCAGATGGAATGGGTGCGCCTAAGAATTCGGATTTCGTGCCACAAGCTAGCAATATTCACATTAGTCTTAGGTATTCACTACATCATTTCCCCATAAATATGTTTTTGAATATTATTTTAGTATTATATTTAGGCAGATTTGTTTACCTATTGGCGTGGGAATATTTTAATAACACAGTTTTTGGTTACTGCTGTAATAAGAAAAGTACCTTCAACTACATTTTTGCTAAATGTGTTTAACCATCTGTAATAGAGAGACAATTTTGAACGTATTTGTTTGTGCGGGGATATGTTTTAACCTTTTTTCTTTCATATAATTAATTTTTTTAAGTCCATTTTGCTTTTAGACTTTCGGATGTTTTAGTCTTTTTTTATATAAATTACTGTTTTTATTTATGGGATTTTTTTCACGCGATACTTTTTCCTTATTCATTGTTGGATATTTTGAGTTTGTTTTTTTATTTACATATTTGTATTCATAATTTCTTTTACATAATCATTTATTCCAAATTGAGTCAGTGTTTATAATTTTGAATATTTTGAGTTCATTTTCTATTAATTACCCATTCGTGTTTGTACTTCTAAACTTTTTTACACTATCCTTTTTGCTTATACAATTTTGGATACTTTGCTTGTTTTTTTATGTAAATTCGTGTGTACATTTATATTTTTTAAAGCATGTAAATTATTTCCTTTTTTGCAAGATATTAATTTATTGATCAGAAAAGTCCTTTTTTCCACAAAGATAGTGAATAGAAGAAGGATGTAATGTTTAACTATATGTTCATTTGTACATAAACATCTGTATGAGTGTTTTTAATATACACTATGTGTGTTTCGTTTGCGAATTTTTGTGAAAGGATTTTTATAAATTAGCTTTAAAATGATTCACCGGTATTGTTCAAGCGTTAATAATACAAACCCCAATAATTCTTTGATAAAAGAATTTGTTATATTTAAAATATATTTCAAACACTCTTACCTTGTTTTTATTTTAATAGGCATGCGTGTGTGCGAGCGTGCGAGCGTACGTGCATTTGTGCGTGTGAGCGCGCGAGCGTGTGTGTGCGCGTGCGAGAGTAATTAAACCGTCCTATAAAAATATTCTGGTGGAGTATTACCCTATCAAAGGACGATATTAAAGTTTACAAATGTACTACTCAACAATTAACACAATGTTACTTAAAGTGAAACTGGCGGTGGTACATCAAAATATTTCCGAAATGTATGTATGTGCGACACACTCATCAGCAAAATATTAAACGTTTGTCAGACAGGTAGCACCTTTATTTTTATTACATTTACAAGTAGAAATATTTTGAGATTAAAATATTTGACAAATGTTGCAGAGACAATGATTTCATATAAATCACACAATTGTTGAGTGAAAAAAAATTAGAAAGAATGTTCGCTGTGCTAAATATTTACTTATATTTTAAATATTTCAGAAATTTTTCAAAAGAGTTGACGAGGACAACTTCTCTTTTAGGTAGTTTTTTTTATTTTTGCTTAAATTTACTTCTCAGCCAAGCCAGCTAATTTTTCGTGACGGTATTGATACTGGCAACAAAATATCATTATGTACGATACAAGTACCGGGAAGATAGATTTTAATTAAAATATAATATTGAATTTTGCGGACATTCCATGTCACATCTAAATACCTTATCTTATTATGAAATAAAGAAACTGACAGTATACAAATACGCTGTGATGACATGAAGTCAAGCATAAAAAATTAAACAGAATATGGGAAATTGACGGCTAAGTAATGCTTCATTATATAACGAATACGAATGGAATTAATTATCTGTGGCCTAAATAAAAGGTAATTCTTTCACTTTACACCATTCGCCCACAGATTTTATATTATGCTTGCTCCGATGACGGATAATATCTAACTCCCCTTTTTGTAGCTTAAGTTCGTTAATTAATATCAGGCGACCCTTCCAAAGTGAATAAAAGTGGCTGATATTTCAAGTCGTGACTGATATCAGACGGTACGGAGCATAAGTTTAATAGTAGTTTTACATACTGAAGTATATTTGTCATGTATAGAAAGAAAAGACTTAATGATATCAACACGAAACGATAAATTATTTTTGTTATATTTACAGTTGAAACATGTCAACTTATATTTCATCCACAATATAATTATCGAAACAAATTTTCGTGTAAATGTACAAATGACTGGTTTCGTCTAGCTAAGATTTGTTTAATTTACTTGGCCTTTAAAAATGGGTTTTCGTTAAAAATTTTGCTAATTTTTGACTTGGCACACTTAAGAATAACAATCAAATATATGTTTTCAATAAAACATTAACAACATTTTGAAAATGAAAAGTTTTTTGTATCCAATCATATTGTGAAATAAGAACATAATTTTAAATTTAATTCTAATTCTCACAATGACACTAAACTTCCTCTCTAGATTCCGCAACGTCACTGCCGTAATGAGGTGACAGACTTCTCTGTAAATCCCTTTTCGCTTCTTCTCACATCCCCCTTGAAATGTAAACCTCACAACTCGTTCCATATATAATACGCCGCCGCTATTAAGCCGTTATTGTGCGAATAGGTCGAACAGGAAGACACGTGCAGTGTTCGGAGTTTGAATGTTTTTCCGGTACGATGCCGTTTAATTTGATATTTGACTTTCGAGTAATTGTATCATTTATAATACCGGCTTTCATTAAACTATAAATATACGTACGAAATACTCGGTTTAAGTGTTTGACACAAAAAGTAATTTCGTCCTGCATTTTATTCCTAGGCCCATCCGTGTCCGCTAAAATAATCCTAAAGGAGATAAATTTATATAAATAATAAATACTTCAAATAAAATTACGTTTAAATCATAATGGATGAAGTTTATGGATGGAGATAATGGAGGGAGTTACTTCTGCACTTAATTAATTATTACGTAACATGTTTTTGAACTAAAGAAATGGTGCATATCTTTTATCATATTCCTAGATAAAATAACTCCCTCTATTGCTATTATATAGCTCGTTTTATAAGCTGCCTTCATTTAAAATATTTTTAAAATCATTTTTCGAAGCAACGTTTTGCCTGCTGTTTTTTTCCAAATGTGAAGATTTTTAACTGGAACTTTTAAATATTTTCTCAGGTTATAATATTATATTGTAGTTTTTATTAATTAGAAACTGCTTATCAAATTACTGAACAAGACTTACCGAGATATTCGGAGTGACGCTCTTGTACATTTCAGTCACGAAAAATACCCCGTCGTAAAATTTCAGCAATGTTTTTCAGTGTAATGTGTTTATAAGGGATCTATTTTAAACAGTTAAAGATAAATAGTATGAAGTAACAAGCAATTAACAAGAAGTGAAAGTTTCCGTTGCTGAACATAAAAAATATAGGGTTATTTTTAGTTTTGCTGACATCAAGATGAACCACAAAAAATTGGTACGAACTAAAAATTGACAATAATTTTTTTAAATAAAAATGAATAAAAAACATTATGTATAAATATGTGAATAATTGTGGACTCAAATTATTTTTTACTATTCCGTGTATTTTACCAAGATGGTTTATTATTGAACTTTATTCGTATATCAAAGCGAATATTTTTAATTATGACAAGTGTCATTGTTTGTCCTAATTTTACTTGGTGTTAGCGTGTTCGATCTAAATCCTCAATTAAAAAGAAAAATATATTAATTGAAGTTATTCGAAATAAGGGAAAATTGGTAAAGTATTAAAGACAAAAATGGAAGGAAAGACTGAATTTGTAATGTTTCATTGGACTATATATATATATATATATATATATATATATATATATATATATACAAAAAAAGAAAGACGTTATTCCCTGACTAAAAGTAGCAGATTTTCATTATATAAAGAGATATATAAATAGTTATAGAAATAAAATTTGAATTATAGTTTTTTTCAGAAAATTCAAAATAATAATCATAATTATTTGTCATCTTTTTGGTATACATTATACTTGCGCACATTGTTCAGCCCCACTCGGGGAAATAACCTGCGAATAGTTGCTAAGACATCGCCACTGTGAGTAAAAACCTCATTCCGGGCAAGTATTGGGTGGGTTAAAAAGAGTTATGTGTAATATTTTTTTTCACTCAATTAGAAAAAAGGCGTGTTTTACGTTTTATTTCAACGACAATTTATTCTTTTATGGTCAACGAATAGCGTTTTTCTTCTTCCGACATATATTCCCGGACACCGAGTATATATTAAAAATGTTTATTCAAATAAGTTCTTGTAAGGGTAATGTAATGTTAAAAGAAATGAGAAGGGGTGGGTTGAGGGGGTAAAAAAAGGGTGTGGACAATGAATATGTGTGAGAATTCGGCATTGTTTAAGAACATTGTAGACATTTCTATAAGTTTTTAGAACTTTCTAGAAAAAACTGGAACTTTCTTATGGGAAGTCGCAAATTTTCGGGATCAAGTGTTTCAATAGTAATATCTTCCACACCCTTATAGTTCATCCTTTAGCAGTGCTCTACGGGAGATTTGAGGCTACTAATACGCATAAATGACATTCATCTGTGATGGGGAGTGGAATATAGAACACACGACCAATTTTATGTAATATGTATACATATTTATGTATTTACATATATATATATATATATATATATATATATATATATATATATATAGATATATATATATATATATATATATATAGATATATGTATATATGTACATATATATATATATATATATATATATATATATTTATACATACATTGTGGGGCAAAATTAATAATGTTGAGCGCTTCTTGGATAAAACTAATCTTGCTATGGTTCAAATTGGACATTAAAGAAAGCGGTTGTATGAAATGTAAGTTATTTATTATTATATATTCTTTAAGATTAAAGTTCTGTACCTCAAAAGGAAACATAGAACCCTTATAAAATTGTTTCAATAATTCAGATTACACTCGAAAATATCCATAAGAAAATTTCCGTCGGAAAGGTGAAATCATTAAAAATTTTTAAAATTATATTTGTCCTGTAAGGTATCATTTGAACGGATTAGTTTCAGGTTTTTTTTTATAATTTTAGGTATTATAAATTCAGAAACACCCTGAGAAATATACAAAATATGTGTTCCCCACCTCCAATTCGAAGACTACTGAACCTGAAATTATGGTAAATAGGGATTTTAGAAGCCCATATAAATATTGTAGAAAACAACAGCGACGATTCTAGTTCTAATATGTTTTTAAATATACACCACGTGTTTACGCCAATGAAGGTCATAGTAAGATCCTTATATTTTTCTATATTTACAGCCAATTTTCTCAGAAATTATGCAACACAGAAACTTGACATTGTCGTAGTAATAGATTCTATCAACCCCTAATATTTTTTATTAACTACTATTTTTTTTTAAATATTCACATAAAAATGAAAGAGGGATTAATAAAAGTCTTAAATTTTGTTTTAATTTTATTTAAATTGTGTATAATTTAATTATAAGGAATAACTTTTAATTTTAAATTTTACATTTAACAAGGTATTCAAATACCTTGTTAAATGTAGGTATAAAAATTAGTATTTTTACCTATTATCTCCGAAATTACTGAAACAAGAATAAAAAAAAGACTACATCGGTAAAACCTTACTAGGAGATTACAGAAAAACTACAGCGATTATCCTAGATCTTATACTTTTTGAAATATAACTAATTTGACATCATTAGGCAAGACATTTACGTTATGAAAAATAAATATTTGTTAATAGTTTAATGGACATACTATGTAGTCTTAAGTGTTTATAGCTGCTTATGTACGGAAACTCTATATAGGGAACATTCGTAGTGAAAATTTTACTCATGCTAGACAAATTTTCATGCAAATACCTGTACGTGTTATAATTTCAATCTATCTTTAGCAGTCAGTCTAACGTCATATTGCTACTCAAATTAGTCTTTCCTCAATCTTATCATAACTAGTTTCGGTTTCAATAATATTCAAGTTATAATGCAAAAATTAGTAGAATTAAATTATTTATTAGAACAGTTTTTAATTATTCGTGGACATAATTCTCTTTATGATTGCTGTATATCTCAAAACAAAGAAAACATGCTTATATGTAAATTTCACTCTTATTTGCAATTTGTGCGGTGGGAACTTTGATCCAAAAGTAATACGGAAATCTCTAAGATTGTATATCTCTTGTAATGAGATCATTTGCAAATGGTGGGAACAAATAGCAAAGTATTGTATATCTAAGGCCGAGCGAGGGAAGCAGAATATGCAAAACCATTGGCAGTGTAAATGGAAATGGTGTACCAATGATCGTAAAAGTAGCGGATACTTGTTGGTCTAAATGGTTCTATGGCACCTATGATTACGTGTCCATAGTGAAAAAAGTATTTATTTAGGAGCAGGTTCCAATTGTTTTCGGTCGTCCAAAAAAAGTGTTGAGGCTTCATCACATTTCCGTTTTAAATAATATACCGGTCCTTCAAATAAAATAAAATCTATTGCAGAAAATGATCTCATTTTATTATGATTGATTGTTGATGGACCCTCAATAAATTTATTCCACTGTAAGAAATTCACGTCCTTATCGGAAAGTCACTGTAGGTAAAAAAGAATATAAAAACGATCCCTTGTGTAATTATTGTAAATCCTTCCTAGCAATTGCATCTAATAAAATCAATGAGAATTTAATTACCGAACTAACCATTTGTGGTGTTTTCCACAAAATAATTGTAATCGCTTGTATATTATTTTTAAATTGTTAGGGTTTAGTTCAAAATAAAAAGGATAATTTAGCAGAAAGTTTTAATTCGCACGCTGCCAAATATATAAGAGGAACGAGAGTTAACTTTGCCATGTATAAGAGGAAAGAGAGTTAACTTTGCCAAATATATAAGAGGAAAGAGAGTTAACTAAGTTTTTCTTACAGTGGGCGATATGCATCGTCCGTAGTGATTTTGCAATCTTTAGTGCAGAAATTTACTTCGAAAATAAACGCTTATCTTGAGATAATGAAATTAGAAATATTTTCTACAAATTTTAATGTTGCTAAAATTTTTAAAGAAATAAAAAATTAATCCAAGCCCTTATCAAAACACTCTCACTAGGGTGAGAGCTGTTGGAATCGGGATATGATTGATGGAGTATACGAAGACGCAAGAGTTTCTGAAAGAACTGGTGTTGAGCCCTGAACAGAGTCATGATCTAGAGGTGTATAAATAAAAATCGCCCTTCATTAGTTAAACAGATGTTATACGGGACTTGATTATGATTTGAACTATGTGCCATCAATAAAACATGGAAAAAACAATGACTATACTGCTCTCAGAGAATTAACAACACTTTAGAAGATTGCTGTTTATTCACTGGTAATTATTTTTTTTTCAAGGAGCCACACCTGACAGCCAGTACAAAGACATGATTCTGTAGGCATTGTAGAAATTAAGTGTCCATTATCTAAAATATAAAGCAATACAACAAAAATAAATTGAGTTTTGGAAAGACTTCCATGGTAAAATTAATTTCAATATAAAGCAGTCATGGTTCTATTAAATACTACGTCAGTTTAGTATTACTGTCCACGACGTCTGCTTGTTTGTGGTTTGGGCTGATACGAAAAAAATTGAAATATAAAAAAGAAAAGCTTATTGTGTGTTTTCAGAATTTGTGGATCCTAGATTGTTAAGATCAATGAAGATAAGAGATCATGCATCACATTCCGTTAATGCTAACATTTTGAAAGCGAGAAATTAGAAATGGTCGGAATAAAAGTTTGCAATATCAGATCCCGCCACTTTTATAGCCATTTCTTCTTGCAATTTATATTTCGAAAATGGAAAAAAAATAATAAGGATTTCTTAGTTAACTAAAGTGAGTAGTGAATAAAAAGCTTTAACTTTAACCAACAAATACAAATATAAAACAAATTGTTTTTAAAGTAAAGTTTGGTACATAATATTAATTTTAGTTAGAGAATTTTGCGCATCACCAGGCAAATCTTTAGGTAAAACTGATGCAAACTTTACTCGTTTGGGGTGGTGGATATAAGACCGCACATATGATAGTGAGAAAGTAAAGGCCCCGCAAGAAAACCTGGTATTTTTAGTAATTAGCATTTCTCGAAATTTTAAATAATTAAAGTCAAATTTTTGCCCATATATTTTTATAATGTGTTAATTTCTGTTTTCACTTGGGTAACGAGAGGTTTCAGTTCTCTGTGGTTTCGTTAAGGTTCATAGTATGAAATATTTAAATGCGTGAAAAAATCCCCTGAGGTTATCCTATTCTTTTGTCTTTTATTATTGGATGATCGACGCCATAATTAGGTAGTGCTGCCTGGATAGAGCCCCACATGGAAAATAAAATCATTGTACGCAACCTTTCTGTTTAGTTGGTCTGGTCAATGTATGAATTTCGAACTAAAACTGGAATAATACTAATAATATTATTTTTGTTTAGACATAATTTTAGTAATATAAAATGCATGTAACTGGTTACCAAATAAATAATGTTTAAAGTATGTATATTCATTTTAGTTATAATTGCAATAAACTATAGCCTATGTGCGTTATCAAGATAGTGCAAACAAGCTATAAATTTGTTGCACACCAACAAGTGGCGTCGCTATATGTGCATTGGTGATTTTACAACTGTAAATATCCGTTCTCGCTCGGCGGGATTTTGTAAATACGTCTTTGATAAAAATTTGAAAATTTATCAAAATATTTGGACTTACAAAACAAAAAAATAAGTTTAAAGTGGATACATTACATATATTAATAAGTAAATATTTGTTTACCATATATTTTAATGTATACGAATTTTATTCGGAATATGTTGACTCTTTAACTAGATTTTCGTTTTAAAACATATATTATTACAAAGTAAAGATCAGACCAAAATTAAGAAAAAAAAATTTAATTCGCATAAATATGTGATTTTCACAGGCGTCGATACACTAGGCATGTTTTCCTAGTGATCTGACTTGATAGCTGATGACGGATTACTTATTTTGCGATTTTTTAATTTTATTTACTCTAATCAGGTACATAAATTATTCGTATAAAATTGAACATTTCAGATTTTCCACTAACATCAATTAATATTAAAAGAGAACTATGAAATATGAGAATTCCACTTAGTGATTTCCAATGAGTAGAATTAAGTTCAGACATGGCAATCAATATTATTTTTTGACATGTAAAATACTGCCTAGTATATCTATCACATGTATATTTTCGTATTATTAGCACAAGTTTCCCAAAAATACTATACATTTAGGTACTTTTTAACATCATATTTCAAATGTATAATAAGAATCGAATATTCCATGGGATGAGAGACGGACCAATTAAGAAAATGTATTTAAAAATGGCATATATATTTTATGGTTCACTCAAACGTTTTCTTTTTTTATATAATAATTGAATTGAAAAACATTACTTACTCTAATTAAACCATTCTTTACAAATATAAAGTTTTCCAGTTATAAATTTCTAGTTTTTAGCAAATAAATACATTTTGACGAAGTAATTTTATGTTCCTATCTTATTTTATTTAGAAGTTCGAAGCCTCTCAGGTGGAAAGAGAGACGACATTACCACAACAATAGGGTTCCGTTTAGATCCTTCGAGTGCGGAACCTTAAAAGGAATGAAAGAAGCATGCTGGCTTGTGATACGCTATCTACGAAATTAGTCAATATATCTGAAATATGGATGCGGTTTTGTATATTTACGGTGGTTTTACAGGAATAGAAAGACTATCTCATCAAAAATATTACTATAAAAGGGGGCAAGTTCCTCTTTAAAATGTTAATCTTAAGAAGTAGTGTGATAATAACAGTCAAGTCTTGCAAATTATTGTTAAATAAGTGTAGATGACATAGTTAAAGCTTTGCGTCTAGATTTGTTGAATTTGATATCTGTCACTATTTGACTGCTGCTTTAAAATTTTCAGACTTTATTGTTTAATAACTAAAATTATAACAAGGTTAGTTTTAAAGATCCTGTCATATAGCAAAACGATATACATAGAGATAAAAATGTATCGAAGCCAATTTCACTGCTGTGATAGATATAATATTATGTCACCTATTATTTTATATCAAATATCTCGGAAAGTACGATAGACATAAACTTGCGATAAGTTATAACCAAGTATTATTCTCTTCGTATGATAAAAGTCACACTTATAGCATTTGTTGCAGCTGAGTGTTGGGGTGACAAATTAACTGCCAAGTAGTTCGAGTAAAGGGCACAGAGCCTATAGTACACCTCAAAACTTGGTGATACGCTATCGAGATTGAAATCATTTTAAGAAGACCGTAAAATATTAACCTTTTCCAATAGTGTAATATCAAAATTCACAAAGTTAATTGTGCTACAAAATTAAAAGAGATTGACAATATAGGCTGTTATTCGTGTCTATCTTTGTAAGTGTGGACAAGGCAAGCTATGGTAAGTGAAGAAGTAAATAAGCATTGAATAACTGCCGTTAGGTAACTTTAGTTTTCTGAAAAGGAGGAAATATTAGTAACATATAAAAAAATAGAGTTGAATGTAAAGTTTAAAAAATTACCTTTTTCCAGTCCAAATTTTTACAAAGAATGTTATTAACAGACTGCAGTATACCACAAATAAACATTATGGTCTGGAAAGGGTAATTGCGGGACTAATGTTAATAAAGATGCGGAAGGTTTTGTTTTAAATTACAGTATTCGATTTCTTTCAGTAACTACGTTAATTGAATCATAATGACAAGTGAAGTTGAACCGAAAATACAACTGTCAAGAATTAAATTTTATATTTGTATACTCGTATATTTTTATAATTTTCTGGGCATTTAATTATTTCTCATGAGCTAGAATAATTAAAAAAACTATTGTCATTGTGAAGAAGTTAAGGGTAAATTTTAATGAAAGTTAATTCTCAAAGTATCTGTACATTTTTGTATTGGTGTATGCGTGCATACTTATATGTTTGTGTGTGTTGCCATCATTAGATCCATTGCCTCAACCACTGCACCAATTTCGACAAGTGCTCTATAACTGGATGAGCTAAACGATATTTCATAACTCTTTTTTCTGTGGAAAATATAGAGACCTTACATACTTAAATGAATTAAATTGAATGCGTTTTTATGGCATGGGCGGGTTATAGCATTATTAGGCTGGGTTAGCGGGGGAATATTAAATTTTATTTATATATACAGTAACTTTTATAAATACAGTAATTTGATGATATATATATAGTAACAAAAGTAATTACTACAATTGACTTTTCTTAGATAAGAGGTAATAATTAGATTTAATACTTTAAAAATGAGCTCTAATTTGTCGGGTTGTTTTTGAATTAATACCATACTATATTATTTTTACTAAAGAATCCATGCTGATTTGGTGATTCTTTGAATTTCAAATATAATGTACACTTATATCTTACTCTATCAATGGTTTTTACTTAAACATATTTCTTATGTTTTATATATTTTCTTAATACTTATCATAATTATTTTTACTAAAATAAAATGATTTATGAGATACATAAATCATTTTAAGCAGAAGTTAAAAATTTAATTAGAATTTCACTTAACTATTTGTGTAAAATGATTTCGAAGTTGATTTTAAAGAAAATTATATATAAATTTAATTAGTAAATAATAGGTTTTCCAAAAAATATGAAAGCTTGAGAGTTAAATGTGTATGTATGTATGTATACATATATATATATATATATATATATATATATACATATATATATATATATATATATATATATATATATATATATATATATATACATATATATATATATATATATATATATATATATATATATATATATATATATATATATATGTATGTATATGAGTTAAATGATTCATCATTTTTTAAATTCAACTAGAAACGTGAAATTACAAAATATTTTTCTTTCTCAAGAATGGTAGACAGGAAATCAAGAAAGGATATTTCCAAATTTACTTCTAAATTGCAATTTACGTAAATATAAGAAAATTTGGATGTAACTTTAACAATGAAACCATTAAAATAAAAAAAAGACACTTAATGCAAGTAGGACTCGCTCTGAGAGTCTTGTACCTTCGTGTCATGTTAAGATAAAGTTTATGGGTAAATTTTCAGGTAATTTACAAATATCCAAACAAATTTTAAAAAATTGTTTTATCACGTTATATAATTTCACAAACTATCAAAAATTAATAATTTTTGCATTTGGGTATTTTAATTTTTTTACTTTCTCGTTATCATAATATATTTTCAATATCAGGTCGACATTTTTATTTGATTTCAATTTTGTATCTCCCGTTGTTTCTGAAAAAAAGAATTTTAGTGGACAGATGGATAAAATGCCCTTATGACGATTCCATTTTTTTATTTTAAAGATTTCTCCAAAAATATGTGTTTCGAAATTTTAAATGAGGAGCAATGAGAATTATTGTGTTGGAAATTTTGAAATATTTTGAGTTATTGGACAGAACTCGGCAACTGATGTTGAATAATCCTTCATAACTATTTATAAAACTCATATATTCAAAATCGTGTAAATTTATTAAGAAACAAGTTACTTAGTTGAAGACAAGAAACTGGAAAAAATAGTATTTTAAAATGAGATTTAGTAATTATTATTGCAACTAGTTCATTGCTGGATGCAATTTATTGTGCATGATTTCAACTTATACGTTCCCAATATTTAAGCATTTTTTTACAAATAATTAATAAAATAGTAATTAATAAATATTATAGGTTTAAATATTAATAGAGATAACACCGGTCTTTATCACTTATCTGTGACGCAGAGAACATGTGGCACGACGGAGCACGTACACACCAGTGCGGCGCTAAAAGTAAGATTCCACACTTGGGTTCTCTCTGTAACGAAATAACCACTAGACAGAACTGAAGCAACTTTTTAAGGCGCTTTTCCACAAATTTAGCTTTTATGCTTTACGAATATTAAGTTAATATCTAATAAAAATATTTTTATATTAACTTGTTTATTTTCTTAGTTTCTATTTCTTGTATGCTTTTCGCAGTATTTTTTAAAATGTTGTTTTCATTACTTTCTGTTTTATTTCAAAGTTATGGATTTGGCACCTTTGTATATTTCTCTTACATGTTACTTTTTTGTTTTTGTAAGTTAGCAGTTATTAAAACATTTTAAGTAATAGAATCTATTTAGGACCGATTTATATATGGGGATTAACAGTTGGAAAGAGAGAAGTGTAATATATTGGGGCAATTTTTCCACCGTGTCTAGTGGTATTTAAAACAAGATGAATACTTACAAGGCAAACACCAGTCATATATTGTGACCTCATACTTACGCGGTTGATGAGAACACGTAACAGCCAGAAAAATATACAGAGCATTTTTCAAGATTTATGTTAATAGAGAATTCTAGAAGAATTCATCGTAATCCTGCGGAAAGGTTACGTAACATAAAAAACAACCTTAATGGAAATTTTGGTGCTGATCTTTCTCACATCGTATTATTTCCTAATTATCAGCTCATCAAGAATTTTGAACAAATCTCAGACATCTGTTCTCTTTCTCTGATAGTTTCTAGGAAACCTCGTCAAAGTAGCTAATCTAATCAGAGGAAAGCAGCGTAGAAAGGCGGCCAAGAAATATATGTAAAGATATATTAGTATACGTTCTGTGACATACCAGCAAAACATCCTGATGTCACATAGGACAGCAGCAATATAAACTATTCAACAAAACCGAAGGATTTTTTGCAACAAATCTTTTAGACACAAGTAAATAATAAGCATCTCGCATAAACCTAAACAATCATTTTTTAAAAGTTCGCTACTTCTAAAAAATGGTTTTATTGCTACTGGTATATAAAGTTATTTGCATTTATTGCATTTTTCCCTTATAGTTGGGACAAACAATACATGTAGCGGATAAAATATTCAAAGAAAAATTGGTAATCGGAGAAAATGAAATATTAAGTTTATAAATAATATATACTTTTTATAAACTTAATATTTCATTTTCTAATAATATATATTTTAGATTAAAAGAAAAAATATATACGCATGCAAAAGCTAGTCAGTAATAAAAAAGAAAACACAAGCTCGTGAAATCAAATAATTTTAACGTGACAAATCTAATGTTTATATCATATTTGAATAATTCATTCACTTATTTTAACAACTGATTAATTTATTTAAAACGGTGCCGAATTTATTTAAATATTAAATATATTTTGGGCTATTAAATAAATATATAATTGCACCAATCTTAATGATGGGAAACGGGATGGGTTTAAATCTTTTATTTTTAGCTATTTCTTGTGGTTAGATTCCATAAATTCCTATGTTGTAAAAATAAAACTCAAGATCATGATGCTATTATTCTCTGTTACCGATTTGAAATCTTAAGGTAATTTAAATATTACATAAACACATGGAGTCAGTAAACTATTAAACACAAACACTAATTTACTTAAAGGAATAACAAAGCAATGTAAAAGGAGCAATCAGCGTACAAAAATTGTCATGTAGCATAAATCCAACACTACGCAGATGAACAAATACTAGGTCCCCTTTCCCTTGGAAAATGACAAGACAATACCTACAAACTTTATTTTTCTTCCGATGCGACTCAGGTCGTGTGCTAATTGGAATGAAAAGCCTCGCTTCCAGCACGTTTAATTAATTATCTCCTAATTGGAAGGATCCCTCTATTGTTATTCAGTTCATTACTGGTGAGCTTTTATTGCAAAGCTCTAATTCGTAATGATAATAGTGTGAGAGATGTCCAGAGTAGACATTTTGGGCTACTTGAGCTCGGTGATTGGCTTATTTCTTTTTATTACTAATTTTAGAGTTCAATGTTTATGGCAAGTTTACATATATATATATATATATATATATATATATTTATATATACATATATATATATATATATATATATATATATATATATATATATATGTATACATATATACATATATATAAATATAAATATATACATATTTAGAAATAATTAAGAGAAAATTGAATAAAGAATTGTTGTGATACTGAAATTGTATAAAACTGACCTTAATAGAAACAGAAAAAAATTTAAAAAATATTAGAATCACTTGGAAAAGCATAATTATAAAATTAAATTTTGTTTTAAGAAAGGGTTTATTATTATGTTTTAGTAATAATCGCTATTAAAACCTGAGGCAACTGAATAACAGAAATTAAAAAAATATATTATACGAGTATCACAAACTTTTCCTTTTTATCTTTTCTTATATTTACAAGTCCGTTCTAACATCGATTTGGAAGATACGTTTACACGTCTTTTGAACTGCTATCAAATCCACAAATATATTAGATATGCGCCTATGTGTTTTCAGTTTTTGAAAGAAACTCACTTCTCATCTTCTCATTACGTATTTTATGTTTTCGTTGCCATATTTTGTTTAAATATAACTTATTACATATTTTAAATGTAAGTTAGAGATGCGTTCGAATCTTTTTTTTAGTTATAAATTTTTCATTCTCGTGTTCACATAAAATAAATTAATTTCTGGCCCATTAAAACACAACAGAAAAAGATACTCTGAGAAATAGGTAAAATGTATTGGTGCTAAAATGAATGTGCTTAAATTAAGACAAATTTACTTAAACATACAAAACGAGATTTTATTTTCCTTTTATTGAAGTGTCACAATACTGCGTTAGCTATATATAAAGTAGTAGCGAATAAAGTAGACCTGTAATGTTTAATGAAAATATTACATGACCCAATAGAACCAAAATTGTGTACGGTTCGATAATAATATTGTGGAGGCAGTGTAAATTTGTTTCTTTTTTGTTAAGTGACAGTTACTTAATCAGTTTTAATCTAATTAAATTAGTCATTCAATACTAAAAAGTAATTTATAAAATTTTGATTCTCAATTTATAACAAATATAATATAGAATTAAATTCCTCCAAATCGGGTAAAAAATTATGAATATTTAATATGCTCTAGACAATAAAACCTAAATGCACATTTATTATGTGTAACGTATTTATCTTATGTTTATTTACATTAATTGTAAAAATACCGCCTAAAAGATTTTTTTGGATTTTAATGAAGATCTTGAAACCAAATCCGTACAAAAATGGTTATGTGACACGAGAACAGGGAATATTCCCGAAATATGCTTTTCCCGGTTCTGTGCTACTTATATAAAGCCACTACTGATACACTCCGGCTTGGCAAGAATGTATTTTAAGGTAAACAAACATAGTAATTAAAATATTTCATTATATACGTCTTCACGATAGTAACTAAAATATTTCGTTATGAGCAAATTCAAGTTATGCGTCTTTATATATATCTACCAATTTACCTATACCGTGTAAAATTAAGTTATTTGATCAAGATTTTTTGTTCTATATATCCATTCATGACCATACGTTGCGAATACGTTGCACTGCATGTCGTTTGAATGCACATTTTAACTTTTTTTTAAATCATTTTTATTTCTCTTAAATTAAAAATTTAAGTTGTAAAGTGCAAAGGGTCAATTAAATCAGGGTATATGTAGAAGTTTTCTCAATATCAGTCATGAAATTTCCAAACCAACGACTTTTTTTCAACTACGTTGACATTAGGAAATATATTACATATGTACGTAATAAATATACTATACGATATTTAAGACACTATAAAATGTCCTATTGCTAAGTTGTATTTCAATGGGATTAGTGGTTTTTGCATGAATCTCAAAAAAAACCTTAATCTTTATAACATTAGTAGGATTAAGAATATTAATTTCTCAAAATATTTTTCATCTTCAGTGATTCATTTTATGAAATGAGCAATAAATTTAAAATGTTCAGCGATTAAATAATTTATTAGTCTGTTATTATTTTGTTTTTTAAATTATATTAGAAAATCTTCTTCAAATCGATGATCAGTGAAAACAATAGATTACAGTATCAATTTTGAGTTTTCTGTTGAGTTGTGAAGATTTTTCCATCGAGCTAAGTCAAAAATCCGCAATTCTACATCAAAAAGTGTTGAAAATTATAATTGTATACAGGATTCTTGATTATACTCTTTATGTGTAGCTAGTTAACAAAGGCTCGTAGCAGTAGTTGACCGCCACACGTTTACTTAGGTTGTTAATTGATTTATTTACTGGAACACGGGTTCAATAAATGTACATTGTGAGCGACTTTTCTTGGTGAAAGGTTCCATATTGAGTCGTTTTTGTCTTTTGTGTCGGTGTGACTGTGCTGGGTGTGTTATGAGAATTGTGACGTGGGTTGGTAATTAGTTTTAGTGCACATTTTCTTTTAGTTTGTGATCTATGTTATGATTAAATCAACTTCGATTTAAGTAAATAATTAGTTGTTGGAAGTTGCTATAAACATTACCTTTCAGTTATGAAGGAGTATACTAATTGTGGTAGCATACTTTAGGCTTCAATTTCCTTTATTTTAGCCTTATTGTGCCCAAAAGTCAAAACATAAGAACTCCTTTGCGGTGAGACTTCTCGCTGTCTCGCCATTTTGCGTTTTTATGTCACTTTTGCTTTTACAAGCAACAACTACATTGAAATATAGTGCGTATCCGTATATCACAACTGTATTTCTCAGTAAATACGTACTTTGACATAGTTTCAAAGGTTTTTCTTAATTTAAAAAAAAATAAAGACATTAATTCAAGTTTACTTTGTCTTATTAAACCAATAGAACATTTGCCTTTAAAATCTGCGTGAATGTTTTTTTTATTTATAATGTGTCAGAGTAATCTATAGTTTGGGGTTACTTTGACATAGTATTATTTTTTACAGGTTAAAAATAGTACATGTTTGTATGACACCTTTTAAATAAAAAATATATACGATTTTACGTTTTTACTATTATTTACAAGGCAAAATATAATAAAAAAAAGTATTTTTATAACAGAAATCGCATATTAATTTGAATAATTTCTTACTCATTAATAGAACTTTGGTTACAACCTTATAATCAGTCTTCTTGTCAAAATCAGTCATTATAAATAATTAACAATCTTGTTACTATTCTTATCGATAACAAACTCTTAGTAACATTTAAACTTACTGAACGTTTAAAGAAATATAAAATATGAAGTAGGTATCTTCACAGCGCTCACACTCGAGCATATTTTTAGACCCTCTATTATAAATGCCACATGCCCACTGGAGGCAGGTGACGCAACAGATCCACTCTTTTGTTGAATTATTGTGATTGTAATCACATTTGAAAATAGTGCACAGGTTAGACTCATCTCTATTTTTCTTCATCTCACTAAGTAGGTACGTTATCATCTTCAGACGAATTAGAACTATCTTAAAAGTTTTTCGTCTTGTAACCAATTTTTCTCTTTGAATTGGGTACAGATCCAACAAGTCTTTTGGAAAGTCCAGAAGTCTCCATATTTTGCTCAATAACAACTTCCTCCTTGTTTGGCAACAACATTAATTCCTCCTCCTATTGCTCAGAAACTGCCCCCTCTTTATCTTGGCCAATAGTCACCTCAGCTTGTATTGTCTCAGAAGACTGTACTTCAATATGAATCAATTGAGTTCCTGTTCTGTGAAGGAATTCAATTGTTTCTGTAAGGAATTCAAGTGAGCTATTGGAAGCTAACAGAAACTTTGCAGCACAGGTTGTGGATCAAAATGATAAAATCTGCAAGGCAATTCTTTTTTTAATTAGCATCTATCAACTTTTTCAGTAATAATGGAAAATATTCTGTGTCAATGTAGCCTCAAAAACTGTCAAAGTTATTCGCAAAATGTATTCATATACAAAAACAAAATAAAAATGCCATGAACAATAAAAATACTTTATTTCATAAATTCACTGCAATTAGTCGTAAATAAAGATCTCCGGATCGAAAAAAACAGTCAAGTATTGATCAAATATTAGCACATTAAGACCTAGTTTCCCGAGCTCGTATCTTTCATATTATTGTGTAACAAGTTAAGAATAATAACCTAGTACTAAAAACCACTACTTTTTAAAGTGTTACTTTTTAAGTGTTGTATAACTGTTTTTATTTGTTTTAATTCCATGTATTTTAATACATATATGTTATCGTAGGAAATCAAAAAAACAAAAAGAATGTTAAAAAATTTAAATATATCTTATATATGTCGTAAAGAAAAACTGTCGCACGGTTTCGGAATTTAAAATTTGGGAGTAAGATTAGAGACAAGCTAGTAAATTTAATTTGCCAAAATTATCACGATTTTTCATAAATAATTGTACGTTTCCTTAAAATATCAAAACTCAAACAAAAATTTAATTCTTTGTGGCTGCACATTTTCCATTTCATTTAGTAACGAAGCTTGCTAGCGGAACGTTTTTATCTATTTTCTTTACTAAATGGCTCAAATTTGTCCACTGTAAAGGTTGAAATGTTGAAAAAAATTTAATATTGCAATTAACAGGTTTGAAAAGTTAAAAGATAAATAGTGCCTTTTGTGTATTTCCTGATTTGTTAAACATTTTAAAAATAGACGAGAGCTTACTTCAGTAAAATTTTCCAAAACGGCCATTTCAGAGGCACCAAATTAAAGGATTCGCAAAATATCTCAATACGAATAGAACGAGTTTAGTTAAATTTCATTGTGATAAAAGAAAATAATTTTTGTTACTGTCGTTTATGTAAATATGTAGATATCTTCCATCCATCCATTTGTGTATGAAACTTCACCACCTGTCAAACCAATAAATAGAATTAATTTTAAAACCCATTTAATTGTTAATTTCTTAATATATCGATACTGTCAATGTTAATAGTCAAACCTTCCCTTTTTGCTACTGGACTCTCTGAACAGATTTTTTAAAGAAATATAATTTTCTGTTGATTTCAAACGTATAACTTAGGAAGGGTAGACATTGGATAAACCAACATTTTATTAGATCAAATATATAATATTTTAATATATACTTGTAGAATTGCAATATTCAGACATGAGCCTTTTCCATATTATTTGAATATAAAAAGTCTCTAATTAATTCGTGACCGTAGTATTGTTTCAGAATAAAAAAAACTATTAATATTTAAAATAAGCAAACATTTATTTATACGAAATTACAAAAGAAACTTGATGGACAAACATTTCTGAAATTTATAAATAACATCGTTTATATTTCTTTACAAATATTCCGTTTATGAAAAATTAAACATTGATGGCATGGTGTGGTGAGACATATTTTACACCTTTTTAATAAATATTTAGCGGTAAGTATTAATTGCGCTATAAAATACCAAAATATTATTCTACAGACATATTTCCTTTAAATATTTGGTACATTGATATATAATAATTAATATTCTAGCCAAAATGTTACAGTTAAACTGAGTGGTCTTCAGCAATAAAATATTCATTAAGTTGAATAAATTATAATATCAAAATTTGCAACTACCAAATGATTGCATATATCAATAAAGTTATTATCAGGAAATTAATGTGTTAAACAATTTATATTATCGAAATATTCAATACAGAATACCAAAATTGCATCATATTTTTTAGTTAAAAATTAACGATATGGGGTACGTCACTAACATTTCAATAATTTAAAAGGATAGTGAATTATTTACATGACAAATGAAAATAACTTAATTACTTAAGTTAAATGATATTTTTATTGTGTTCACATACCTTTCCGCTAAATTTTTCACTTTTGTGCGGCAAAAATTGATATAATTCCGTTATAGTTTCACATTTTTTGACATATTTAATTGGAACAGAAGATCATTACGAGCAAGTCACCGTGATTTTTTGCCAAGTCTATGCTGAAATTCATTACTATTCTTACTAAGGGAGATGTAACAATTCAGAAGCAGCAACATTGTAAAGGACATACGTAGAACGAAAAGATGGGCATAATCCCGACTGGTTCTCGGACCACGTTGGGCCTTTGAGAGTTCATAATGTTGCAATAGATCTCACTATCCGGGAGGGGGTTATCACTCATACTACCTCACTAAAGTTAATAGTTGGGAACTAAAGATTATGACAGAAGAATACTATTTTGTCAGAAAACATTTAGTAGCCAAAAGGAAAATGAAGACTATTTTAATTTAATATTTTTAACCCAATTTCCAATAGCACTGTAATATCAATTTTTGGTATTATAAATACCACAAAAACAGATTAGCGACTAGCACTTTTAGCATTGATAGGCATACCTAAACAAGCTAAAAGCAGTTCCACTACTGTATGCATTTAATAGGATATGCATCAATTTAGCCTACGACAAAATAAAGGTAAACGCTTACGGTATGAAATATTCTGAATAAGCGCGAGTAATAAGTGTAATATTGACTCGGTCAGTAGTGTAATGCAGATATGAACAATGATATGAAAACATTATGAGATAATTTTAAAGGTGAACAACAGTTGGAGAAGTAAAAGAACCATCTGCTAAGAGTGTTGAAAAAATGATAAGATTTATAAAAATGTATAATTTAGCAATAAAAAATAAAGAGTTAACGTTCGACATTAGAGCATTTCATAACCGCGATGCTGAAAATCATAAAAAATTATCATCTTTATAAACGATCAAATATTTAACATCTCTCGTCCCATTACTGATGGGGAATGTAACACCAATGTTATAAAGATATCGAAAGCAACATTGTCTAAAGTCCTGAAATTAAATTTATAACAATTAGTTACAAAAGCTTTTGGTTTCCCGATTCTAAATCAAATTTCTATCGCGGCCAATTCAATCTTAACCCAAAGTGTATCGATAACAATCAGTATACTCAGAATCCTTCCGGACGTATACGGATTCATTTCATTTAGTAGGATATGTCATTTTGTAATAACAATTTAGTATCGATTTCGATAAGTAATATCATCTACCAATATAATAAAATAATTTTGCTTAAAAACAGACCAATCTCAAATATTTTTTATTCGCCATATATCTGCGAATTTCAAAATTTTGCTTATGAAATAATAATGTATAACGAAATTACCAAAATTATTTTTGAAAACTAAAAATTAGGGACTGCAAAATAATTCATATATATATCATAAAATCACGAATACTCGTAATTCGTTCTAAGTTGTAATAATTATAGTTCAGTGGCAATTAATTAACGTTAATATGGATAAATTTACGTTCTATATAAGGAAGAAACAAAATTATTTTTAAATTTAATTGGGCACGTTTACTTAGTCTTTAATCCCTTGCACTAAAAATCTAGGGAATTATCCTTGCAATTCGACTAAAAAAAGTCATTTACATCCAATGCTGATTAACCAACGGAATGGGAATTATAGATGCAATACACAACGTGGACATTCTGATAGAAAATAGAGACCGCGGAAGCAAGGCCTACTTCTTGCATTTATCGACCTAGAGAAAGCTTTTGATCGCGTACCCGGAGTTCTGATTTGGCAAGCTTTGAGAAAACAATTAGCTCCGGAACATTATATATATCCATGATTAAAAATCTATATCAAGGAATAATCAAAAGGATTAGTAGCTCCTCAGACAAACTGATAAATTTGAAGTTAAGGTCGGAGTTCATCAAGGATGCACAATAAACCCGTTATCGTTTAATTTAGTTTTACACTTTGGACATTACTATTCACTGATAATATAGTTCTTATTCCCAAAACTCAAAAAAAGTACGGGAACAGCTAAGTGTATGGTAACAGGCCCTAAAGAGGTGAAGTTTTATGGTTAACAACGACAAGACTGAATACATGTGGTGTGACATATTTGAAAATAGGACCAACGACGATTCTTCAGTGATAACCGAAAGAAATTCTCTGAAGATGGTGGAGCAGTTTAAGTATCACGGTCATATATCCGAAAGACTGCACTGAAAAAAAAACATTCAGCACGGAATAACAACTGCCTGGCTCAAATTAGGATCACTAACGGGGTGTTATGTGATGCTAGATATATAGCTAGCAGTAAGGCCAGCGG